>UCOM01000370.1:0-86065 GCA_900474385.1 Ormyrus pomaceus
CTAAACTACATTGTCAATCGCTCTAAAAATTGTACAGTAATCGTGTTACGTATATACTATTAGGTTGAAACCGTTTTCAGAAATTTCTAACCATTTTGATTTCGGTATCGAACCTCCTTAAGCGCGTCCCCGCGACAATCGAACCTCTCGCGCTGAAAACGGCCGGGACGCTTTTGCAATTTTCTGCCTCTCGGCGCTGCATTTTTTTCGTTGATCCGACGATTGTACCTCGCGCCAACGGGCTCGTAAACGTATAAAAATCCTGCTTCTCTATCCCCAGCATCGTCGAGCGATCCCGTCGAAAATATGCCCGTCGTCCGCCACGACGACGCGAGATGCAGCGGCAGCGGCAGCGGTACGCGCGCGCAAGTGATAATAATAGAGCGGGCGCTCGCTGGCTCGCGCTTATCCGCACCCGAGGAGGAGGGGGAGGGGGGCGCTCGTCTACGACTCTCTCATTGACCCACTTACCCAGTACACTTGACCGAGCTCCCGCGGCAAGCGCTCACTCGCTCTCTCTCTTTCTCTCTCTCTCTCCTTTCCCCGTTTGCGCGCAGCCGCGAACAACCCCCGGAGCATCCTTGAGGACGCGGCGGCGCCTGGCCGTGGCCGGCTGGAATTCGCTCGCGCGCGGTCGCGCTTCGTTCGCCAGCGATCGTTTTCAAGGTCGGAATGCCGAGAGTGCCGCGTCGGCGATTGATTGGGAGCGATTTTTGTCGGGGAAAATTTGATGGAAAATTTACGGCGACGGGGGAGGATACGAGGTGCAGGAAAATTATTGGGTCGGAGTAAATTTTTTTTTTTTTTTTTATCAGCGAGGCTCGGATTTGGTTTGCTTAATTGTTTGCGCATAATTTATCTTCGCTCGGATAAAGAAGTTTGCCAAGTCAAACGTAAACAGTGGGAAGTTTGGATGGAAGCAGGCTGAATTTTCGAGATAATATTTTTAGCTCTCGCGATTTATTCTAGTCAAGTAGTCGCAATAGCTTCTTCGACAAGGAAAACCGCAGCTATATAAAAGAAAACGAAGTAAATAACAGTCTAAAAATAAAATCTTATGAAGTGACATTTTGAAGATGCCACTTACTCCATCAATCTTAAAACTCTCAACACCTTTTAACAATCATCCAACCATTACAGTAATATTGTAACAACAATCATTATGCGGCGTTGTAGATTATTTCCCCGACGTATATAGCCTTGAAGTTATCAGTGGCCTCGGCAGCTTATAAATCCCATTGAAATACGCGCATTCCTCGGTTATCAAAGCGCGGCTAGGGACGGGAAGGGAAACCCCCTTCAGTCGTTCTCGGAGAGGGGGAAATTCGTTAGTCGGAATGAAAGAGCCTCTTGAGCAAGGGACAAACTAGTTTAGTTCACGGAGAATACTGTATCCCCCAAAGAGCGGAGAGGAAATAATGCTCCAATAAAGCAGAGGTGTCGGGGGAAAACTCGGTTAAAGCCCCGCCAGCTCGCGTAACGAACCGACCGGATCGAGTTACGACTCGGCTGCTTCCTTCGCTCTTTGCCTTTTCTTTCTTTTTCTAATCTTCAAACTTGCCCGAGTTTTGCAGTTTAACTTTCTCGATTGTCGGTTCGGAAGATCAATTCGCCGTCAGTTACCTTGACTCACTTTTTAACGATGATAAAGGGTTAGCTTCAGACTGATAAGGAAGTAAATTTAAACGTTCGCTGCGATTTCATTGTACTTTTTAATTTTATTGAAGCATTTTCCCCACAATTCTGCGTCTATAATTTAATGTTTTTATCTCCACGACAAATTTGAGATATTAAAATACGATCTACATTACAGAGATAAATTGCCGATTCAAAGTAAATTATGAATTAAACTGCAATGTGAACACTCCTACAAGATACGCCTGCTGATTCCAAGAAAGTTTTCCCATGAATAAGATATTTTTTGCGTTCAGAGCCAAATCAGCCCTTAAAAATTTCCCATTGCACGGAAAAAGTAGGCTATATACCCGAACTCCAAGGGATCGAGTAACAAGCACGCGCAGACGCACATATAAGCTGAATGTTATTCCACTTGGATACTCGCACAGCAAATTTGAATCAGTCAGGAATGACCGATTGAAAGAAACGTAAATTTTTACGGATGCTCGACCGAAATAATGACGTATTGCAGTCATTATTCAAATGATAACTCGATTACGGGGAGGGCAACGAAGCGCGACAAATGATTACCGCCGCCCGAAAGAGCATCAACGGCCACTCGAGAACATTAGACTCGACGAGGAAGGCGAGCAGCGTACATAATAATCGGGTCACTCGACTCGCGCTTACGGGCCTGGAAAGGGCCTCCCGCCACGTGACGCACCGCGGAATTTCCATTCGACGCACGTCGGGCTTTCGATTTCGCCGCGATCGCGTGCAAACGCGCCGCCGCCGCCGCCGCCGCCACCCAGCGCTCTCGCATTGTTGCGCGCCGGATTAGAGATCTGTTCTCGCGTAATGGTTACGTTCGTTGCGGAGATATCATTTTCTCTCTCGGTGTGCCTTTTCTTTCATTCCCTCGCGCGCGCGCGCGCGCTGCGCGGAGTGTATATCCAGCGGAATCAGATAAAAGGCCGCGCGCGGCGCTGTTTCTCAAATAAATCGCCGGCTGGGTAAAACGCGCCTCGGGCTCTCGCTATCTGACGAGGGGAGGCGAGAAAAAAGCCCGCGGTTATCGCCGATCGAGAGCCGCGTCTTACGTCCCGACACCTCGGCCTAAAAATTAGTTGTACGCCGCGGCGAACGAGAAAACGCGAGCGGCGCTGATTTCGAACAATTAATGTCAGTCGCGAGAATATCTTTTACAAGTCCCAGTTTCTGCCGTTTCGGGTTCGTTTTACCCACTATATCCGAGCGCTAAATCTATCACTAAGTAAGCCCTAATTCAATTACAAATAAAATAAAAACTAAAAGAATTTCCAAAAAGATAATAGACGCCTCGAGCGCGGACACGTGGCTCGCAACGCAGCTCGGCCGAGATTGCGCAAGCCGCCGCGGCGATAGAGGCCACTGTCGGAAAAGATTGATTCGGAAGAGCCCGCCGGCGCTTATTACGCGGACGACACACTTTTGAGGGAGCACCTGTTAACCCTCACGTACGCGGATGTATTCGGCGCGGCCGGCCGACAGCTCCGACGATTATTTAGTTTTTGTCCGAGTCGCTATTGGAAATCCGTTCGAGGCTGTTATCGGGGCTGTTTCGAGCGCTTCCGATGCAAATTCAATTGTCGAGGGATATTCGGTTGATGGATTTTTGGATCGAGCCTCTCCTAATTTATTCAAGTGGCGAGATCAGCGAAAAAGTGCTTACTACGTCACTCGGCAGTTTCCAAATAATTTTCAAAACGCCGAAATGGCAGCTCGATACTGTATAAAGAGCCACCGAAAGGCGCTCGACTCACGAGCATCAGCTCCGAAGCGGTAACGAACGAATGAAAAAAAAAAAAGGGCGTATCGCCGAGCGAACTGTTAAAACGTTTCTCTTATCTGTGGGCTTTATCTGCGAGCGCTTTTTCTCACTCGCCGCGGCCAGGCTAACGCGCGCAACTTTTTCTCAACTGTCTTCGGGCCCGCGCGCGCGAGAGAGCCCGACTCGAACGAGCGGAATTCCAGTCTAGTAAACATACGGTCTCCGCGTGCGTGTATATACATATATATGCACTGTACACGAGTGCGCGGGTCCCGCGCGCCGTTTAAAGCAGTTTTGCGCGCGGCGAACGAGAGGAAGGAAAGAAAAAAAGAAGAGAGAGAGAGAATTCAGCCTGCACCGCCGCTGATTATTCGAAAATATCGCGCTTGATTAGTACCCTGGCTTACATGTAGGCGCCCGGCCACGCGGCAATGTAATCAGCGGCCGAGTTTCGGAGTCGATGCGGGATATACGGAGCGGAGTTTTTTTTTTTTCGGTTTCGATAGTGCCGGCTGCGCTGTATTCGGGGGATTGATTTACTGGGTTATTGGACTCGACGCGATCGTCCCGCGCGATTAAGGATTGTCTCTTTATTCGGCAAAAAAAGTATGTGTCTGCGCGCTTGATTATTGCGTCACCGTTTCACATTGTAACGATTGTTATTGGGTTTTCTAATACCTGCGTGCTACTTTTATTCTCCGAGTCGATAATTTACTTTACTGTCAATCAAACGTTTTTAAGTTTGTTACAGATTGACGCGAACCGAATGATAGTGTTTACGTCGCGACTTAATGTTACGAAATTAAAATGTCGCCTTCTCTGCGTCAGAATAATCGTTAAAAGGGAATTTGAAATCGTTTTCAAGTGTGACTTCGCGAGCAGTCGCCCAAGTTCTGGAAAGCTAAAAGCAATTAAGCGCAGTCAGCTTCCATCAGAGTTTAGCCAAGTTCGCCCCTCCGGGAGCCTCGAACAAGAGCCCTGATGGATTGGCGCGGCTCCTTTACCCTCCCTCCAAATGGACCGTCGACCTTCTTCTTGGAGTTCTCGAGATATAAACATTTGCGCGAGCGACTCTCTCTCTCTCTCTCTCTGCCGTGTAGAGCGAGTAAACGAGAGGATGGCCGCGCGTAAAAATAGACGCAGGCGTGCCCTGTACGCGAGCGATTACAACAAAAGGGAAGCAGATACACGGGAGCCGCTCGGTATTTATTGCGCGAACCCGTAAGCCGCGAGAGGCTGGAAATTTACAAGCGATAAATTGCGATTCGCGTTGGTTAAAAAAAAACAGTGGAGAGGGGGGAACGGAGCTCGCCGAGTCCGATATTCGGTATTGGGTAAGAGAGGAATTACAAGTTCATAAATTACCCGACTCCAGCGACACAATTACGCGAACGTACGCGAGGCAGATAAGAAGGATATCGATCTCTCGAGAAGATCGAAGGGGGGTTTATGCAATTCCCAGAGAGCGCTGCTCCCCGCGCGGGCATTCCTTCAGACTCCGTCACGTGCCGGCCGCGGGTTTCGGCCTGGTTTCGCTTCGCGGGAGTCGAATATCCGTCGGCCCCGGCGAGATTTTGGAGAGCGAAGAGATTCATTTTTCAGTAGGTTAATACGTCGGCGGCCTTGCCGGATAAACGCACACCGGACGCGGAGATTAGAATCGAAAGGGTACGGATAATGCGTGGAAAGACAATGCGAATTTTTCTTAGCTCCTCCGTGCTGAGTTTTAGCGCGAGTCGACGCTTTTCCTTTGTGGCTTTGATCTTTACCTTCTGTCAACACCCGCATAATCTACTCTTTTCTTTTTAACGATCCGCGATTTCGGCCTTGGAGGAGCGATGCACGCCGATGCATTCGCTGATTTCAGTAATAAATGTTGGATACTCTGCACGATGTGCGTCTCGACGTGCGTATAATTCCGTATTGTACATTGTTTCCAAAGAACAATTAAGCATTTTATAAACTTGCTAATTGTACTGTTGCGACTGAAAGAATTAATATTCGTTATTTCTAGAAAATATAAAAAAAAAAAAAAACTATTCTGCAGGGACACGCGTTATTTCAAATTTTGACAATAATGTGGAAGAGACTAGTTGGCAAGAGTCGTGGGTTGTGGGATATGAAAAATTCGATCAGCAAAAGTAGGACTTTCGAGAGAACAATAAAGCATGATATTTTGCAACATTTCTGCGCAAATACAATTTAGCCATCATTTCGGAACAAAACGATCGATATGCCTCATCTTAATAATAATAATTATCGCTGCATTGTGTCCTGCTTTCCTAGTGTATTCTTCACCTGGATGATTACAGACAATGCAGTAAAAAATCGTCCCGGTGTCATAAGTGATTTTGAAAGAGACGCCTTTCAGGTTAAAGATACCCTCTGTGTTTCAGGATAATCCTCCAACAATTTTATCACTCGTCGCATTGCCCAACGATTCCTGGCATCAAAACACCAGAATTTAGTAAATCAAACAGATCGATATCGAATCTCTCGTCCGGGAAAAATCTGAAATTCAAGAGAGAAGAGCGATTTCATTGAGAAACAGTTCCGTGCCGAGTAACAGCTCAGTTCCAGCAATCTGCGGCACATCCTGATCCGCCTCGAAATCGAAACAACAAAACTCCAGCCGGGGGAAGAAGAGCGGCGGAAAAAAAGTGACGTTATGCCGGTGGAATGCGCTTGAGCTAGTGAGCTCTAGTCGATGCAGGTATACATCCCGCAGACGAGAAACCGTTTCGAGTCAAGGGAGATTCGAGCAGGCCGATAAACGCCGAGAGAGGAGGCTCTTTCGCTTTGAAATGTTGCGCTACGAATGGAGGAGCGATCGAGTCGGCTTTGTTTTGCATCGCGCGAGCTTTGTCCGGGTTTTTTTTTTTTTTTTTTTACAAAATACGATATTTGTGTCATCTAGTTTTTTTCTAGCTTTTAAATTGTGCAAATTTTTCGTTTGGCTGATGAAAGTAAAATGCGAGTTGGCTTTTTGAACAATTAATAATAAATTCAACCGTAAAACGGTTAGATTTTGTCATCCTTTTTAAGCACTAGAAAAAGGAATCCTGGAACAAATTCAAAGCGTTGTCAAGGAGCAGCAGCGCGGCCAGTTTAACATGTTTCATTCAACCTGATTACGCTCAAACAAGGTCAATAAAGTGCAATTAAAAGTCAGCCGCCGACATAACTGTTTCATATTCTCTTTCACACCTTGCCTTAATAAAATGACTATTAAACAAATGACTTTGCATAATAAAAGTCGGAAATTTTGTTGAATAAATTTATGGATTTGAAGCGATAATGATTGCGCAAAAGTAAAACGTAAAACTGAAATTAAAATTATTTAATAATTTATTTAGCATTGGCGTTAAAAGAATGTAAACAATCAAATGTATAAGACACTTTAAAAGATTATGATTTTATGCGGACGCTGACATAAATGATCGAAAGCAAATTGCGAGCAAAATTATCTCGTCAGCAGAGAGTAAAAAGACGCCAACATCCAACGGTAATTAGAACAATAAAAAAAAGTGCAAATCGCGCAGAACCATTTTCTCCGTCCTTGTCACCTCACTATTTTTATAATAAGTATTACCGTATCGATTTGCGCGAAAAAAGGAAAAATAATATGTTTAAAAATATTATTATAATTCTTGCTTTACATTTATATTTTGCTGATTGCATTAAAATTAATAGATTAAAAGTCACCGAATTATTTATGAGAATGTTTTATAAGAAATGTTTTATTAATGAAAACGCAAGCCGATAAGATAAATTAATTAAAATACTTTTTAACTAAAGCATCAATTTCCATCTCAAATCCCAAAAATAAATGCTGGAAAACGAGATTTTATCAAAATCGACTCGCGACAAACTCGATTGTCAAAAGCAAACAATCCCATTTTCCAAAGAACCGAAAACTGGCTCTTTCATTTCGAGCGGCGCGCGAGTAAATTCAATTAAAAAAGAAAAAAACAAAAAAAAAAAAAAATATCGAGCGCGCTCCCGAACTCGGCGGCGCAAAGGCCCCCCGAGAGCTGCTCTTTCCGGTGATAAAACGAAAACAAAACGCATTGTCCCGAACGCGGCGCCGAAAAAAGTGAAAGCTCCCGCGCGGGCGGAGTCCCGGCGCTCGAAAAACAAAGGACCTGGCCGCCGTCGTCGGGAGGGGGAGGGGAAAATCGCCTCGCCGAAAATTGCGCCGAGATAAAAGGTGGGCCCTTCGCTCCGAGCGCCGCGCGGCGAGGTGTATGTACAACGCGGGCAGCAGGCAGCGCGGAGAGCTCGGCGCTCTGTGCGCCGCGCGCGGCGCAGGCCTTGTGCCGATTCCACGCACGACGGAGTCGCGGCACGCCTCGCTGCACCGCCGCGCGAGAAACCGAAGCTAACGAACGCGGGTAAAAAAATTAAGAGACAGACAGAGAGAGAGAGAGAGGGAGAGAGAGAGCTGCGGATGAGAGATGGGCTGTACCGCTATGTCACGTGCGGATTATTACGGGAAATAATGCTTCGGTTCGAATGGAAGTTTGGGTTTATTGGACCCTCGCTTTTTTTCGTTAATTAACGCCACGGTTGCGGGCGTCCAGTTAGCTCGGTCTAGTTTTTTTTTTTTTTAATTAAATGTAACTAAACTTTGGAAAATGAATTTGACTAATAGCTTTTTGCGCATTGCGTCGTGCCCCGCGAGATCGGTTGGATTAAAAAAATCACACGCAGTTTTCGCGAGGTTGCAAAATTTTTATTCATCGTCCTAATTTTCAGGAGCGCGCGTATAATTAAAATTTCGCAATTGTAAAATGATATTACACAATTTCCTTAATTAAAGCTTAATGAAGGACTTCCGGTATCTCGAATTAGAATTGTGAAACTCTTTACGCACTTGGCAAATGAATCAATCACTCTGCGACTTGCCGTACGGTGAATTTCAATAACCATTCTCGTGTCGCGCGCCCTCTTAAAGACGCATAAATTATATTTGCACAAAGAAAATTCTCTCGCGAAAATTACCACCCAAGTAGAGGTTCTGTACCATGTATAATAAGTAATAAAATATATTTTACGCATCGCGGAAAAACCTCTGCCTTCTTCAACAATATCAGAAAAATGTTCAGCTTTTCTCCTCGTTACAGAAATAAAACCCAGACCCAATCGGGCGAGGGAGTCAGGCGGACTTTTCCGCCGGCTGCCGAAAAAAAGTCGCGATTACGCGGCGCGGCGACACTCGCCGATCGTTAGGAACGGCGCCGTTAAATGTGACCGAGCTGCAGGAATGGGGTCGATTATCTAATATTATTCGAGATTTGAGTAAGCGGTGAGGAAAGGCCTTTGCTGGGAAATCGGCCTTCGCCGGTCACAATGTGTATCGCAAGTGCGAAACGGCGCTTTTTTTTTTCTTCTTCTTCTTCTTCGCTCCGCGAGCCCGATTCCTTATTGCGCGCGGCCTAATTGCCCGGCGCGCGCGCTCATTATGTCGCAGCCGAGCGTTTCAAAGGTGTTAAATCGCGCGTTGCGATTGTCAGGATTTTTCTTTTTTTTTCCTTTGCAGCCGCGCGCGCGCGCGCGCTCTCTCGGCCGTCAACCGGGCCTGGAATCGATCGGACACCGCGCCGATACCGTTACCGGACACTCGTGACGACGGCCCGTTAACTCTGCTCGGAGCTTATATCTCTTTTCAGCAGATTTCGGAGCTATCTTGGTAATTGCAGGCTGCTCCTGCTCACTACTGGAGGAAGCTCTGCGATATTTTTAGCGTAATTGTCGTAGAGCTTTGCAGAAACCCTTTATTGTATTCAAATCTTAACAGAACTCGAACTTGTATAATAATTTTTAAATTGTTAATAGAATCACAAAGGTGACAAAAAAAACGTTGCGGTTCGATGTGAAAATTAGAAAATACACGTTTTGCAATGTAAACAATTATAGATGTGGCCTTGAAAATTTCTATAAATAAATAATGCACCGGAAATAAAAATGTTCGTATCACGTTTAGGAAAGAGAAAAATTCCGACCAATCCATCAAAAATCGCCGATGTCTTTATTCGAGTCATTCATAAACTCCCCTTCAGCAACCGCCGATTGATCAGCAGACAAAGCCAGAGCTCGTAACGAGGACCGAAAAAAAAAAAACGGCGCCCCGATATTTATAAGCAACGGGGGAAGATTCCACAAAGGGGGAGGGGGGGGGGCGAGAGTAAAAAAGCTCCGTCGTCGATCGGGGTGTCTGTCAGGCGTGCGGCTCTTTCACTTATGCTCCGCCGGGCAGCGAGTTTATAGAGCGGATTAAATCCGCCCGGGCAGTCATCCGTTTCTCCGCGCCGCCGCGACACGCGTCCCTCGATCGTTCCGAGCGCTCTCGCGAGTTTCTCGCGATCTCGGCTCTCTCTCTCTCTCTCTCTCTCTCTCTCCCTCGCTTTTTCGCCCCGCGCCGGGAGAAAAAAAAGATATCTCGAGCCGCCTTACGCCCGATTCGACGAGTCGAGGTGCCGATTGCGAGAACGCGTCGTGGGAAAATTATAATCGATCGGCTTAAGTGTGGAAAGCGAGGGAAACACGGAATTTTATTAACGCGCTGGAAGGATTTGCGCTGGAAAAATTTGCAAGCGGGTTACAGATACATTGACGCTTGTCGATTGTGAAAACGCGATGGGAAATTATTTTTTGCTTTGTCGTCGTGATGTGATCTTTATTGATACGTAATTTTTCTAGATATGTTTTAAAAAAAGTGGTTTTTCTTAAACTCGCACGTATATAATATATGCATCTGCCATTTATCAGCTATTTAAAGCGTCGGACAATGTTCGCAGAAATTCCGGACTATATTTCTTGCGATCCGAAAGCGTCGAAATAATAAAAGCTTGGGGACACGTCCGCGGCGAAAAAAAAGAAAAAAAAAAAAACAGCAGCCGGAAGAAAGATTCGCAGACTCTCGTACTATTAGCGCTCCTTCTCGGAAGCTCGTATGAAAAAAATGGCAAAGCCGCGTAAAGCACGTGACCTAGTTGCTCGGGGGGTCGGGAAAAAGGGCTTGACTCTAAATCCGGACGCGAGTTTACGGACTCTTTAAAGCCGGGTTTTCGGCGCGCGGCGGACTTCCTCTCTTTGTGCTATAATTGAGAATCCGACATCTGCAACTAATTTTGGCCTTTCTTTCTTCGTGCCTCGCTCTCCGCGCGCGCCGCGCTGCAGTTTCGGCAAGCGGCAGCGGCGATAAAGGCGGGAGGAGGGGTCTGATTCGCGACTTTTGGGAGAAAACGCTCGAGTTTTCGAGGCGAGGCGAAGGGCCGCGCCGAAAAAGTCGTTTATCCGCCGAGAATTATGGCGAAAGCAATGTTACGCGAATAAGCAGACTTTCACGGTCTAGAGGAGCTTCGAGTCCGGATGTTATTTTTTCCCTCGGTAGACAAAGTATCTGCAGCTGGACCGGAGATCTTCTTTTGGACGCAAAAAGGCGGCTACGAAGAAATTAAGCGCGCTGTTAATATAGAACTCTGTGGACAAAGTCAGTTTATTATGCTTCCGTTAAAAAGAGTTTATAAACACCAGATTATTTTCAAACCATCATTTCTTAAAATATGCTAGCCGCGAAAATGATAAATCTCCAAAGGCAACTTAGAGACTGTACATTTAATTCTCCAACGATACTTTCGTATCGCGCGATTTAAAAATTTCCCTGCCGACGTCGCGGTCCCCAAATGAAAAGCGACGTCGTGTCGCAAGCGCAGCTCCAGTCTGCAACGAGCGGCAACAATAAAATTGTCCCGCCGCGATTTTCCATTGTCCCGGGAGGGATTTAATTTTCAGCTGACCGGTCCATCTCGGCCAAGACAATGGGCCGCATTATCTCGCGGGATGCCTTTGACCCTCCGGCAATCGATCCGCCAGGGTATAGATCGCAAGCGGCGATTGGAGGCGAGAGAGACGGGCGAAAAAAAGGCCGGAGGCTCGGCCTATGACGAATGCAAGCATCCGGCGAAACTGTTTTGCCGCGACCTTGAATGCGCGCGCCGCAATTAAAACGCATCGGCGATAGAAAGTGAGCGACGCCCGCCGACCGAGGAAAGGATTTGTGGAAGCGTCGCTGTGCGTTACCAATTTTTTTAACGATTCAAGCTCGCGCGAATTTTTTGGGCTTTTTCCAGGTGATGACGAAGGATGAACAACAGAAAGTGTTGCACATCAAAATTTTTAAGATATTAATGTAAAAATAAAAAACGATCGACTGTAGAGAAATGTTTTATAAAATAAAATCGCTTAGTTTTTCATTTTTCTTTGAAATTTTTATATCTTGGATACTTTTTGGCGGGCAGGAAATGCGCTTTTTGAAACAATAAATGTAATGTATTACAAAGCAGCTGCAGAACCAGAGTCATAATGGAAGCTATAAATATTTCCATTGCACCCCAATCTTCCCGCCGAGAATGCAAACTCTAAAGCTCAACTTTTGTAACCATTCAAAAATTCGTATCAAATACGTGAATTCGGCCTCTTTTTAAATTTTTAACGGATTTACAAAAATAAATGTTGCGGAAACAATATAAAGGATTATTTAGTCTTTCATTTACCAACGCAGTTAGCGTTTATATTGCAAAAAGTTTTGACAAAAAACGCCTGTCGTATGTGTGTCAGGGATAATACGATCGAAAGCGCATCAACTCGAACTTCATGCGCAACAACTTCCGTTGCAGCGTCACGGAGAAGGGATTGATTTGATTTTGTAAATCACTTTAGCATTGAATGACATTTTGAGGAATCAAATTAACTAAAGAATAGGAGAGCGTATATACATTTCCTACACCGAATTGCCTCTAATACATGATGTCTATAATTTATAATATATATGATATATACACTTTCATAATATATTTAAAATCCAGTTTACGCTATTATTTGCGTCATTAATTTGTTCGGCATAATTTATTAAGAGCTAATTAAATTTATAGCTAATTTCCTAAATGGAAATTAGATTAGTTCATTTAATAATTATATATTATATATCTACTAGCCATTTCAAGATTAACTATTATTACAAGGTATTCGCAATGAGAAGTAAAATATAAAATTTATTTTCATAAGCTCAATTACCAAGATATATAATATATTTATTTCAGCCATTTCTTCGAAGTGTGATAACAAACAAAATCTTTAAAAACCCTGTGAAATTGCTTGCCGCCAATTCACTCTTCAGTTACACCAACTAAATTGTACCGGACTTAGTTTCATTTAATTCACACGGTGCATTACTTCGATTATTACCATAACAGTATCTCATCCATTTTATGCGACATTTTACGCATTTACGTAAACAGGACTGCATAATAACCGTGTGATAATAATTACTTAGATAATTTAATAAAGTGAGTATAACTCGATTCACATGTATTTTCAGCCAAAAAAATTTCTCATTCCCACGCACTCCTCAATCCTTAAAAAAGTCTCAGTCTTACTCCAGCGAGTCCGCCGTTCGTCCCGACTAGTCCTGAAAATGTCCCGCGAATCTATATAAAAGTGCCGAAAACCCGGAGGCAAAAATAGCCTCCCCGTTCGCGGGCGCGTCGAACGCTACATACGCTCGATCGTGCCTCGTCGGTCGCAGAGGGGGAGAGAGAGCAGCGCGCGGTTTCGCAAAAATACATAATCGCCTCCATAAATTTAGAGCCGCAAATTGGATCGTGAGAATGTCGCGGGGAGGAGGCGCCGGCGATTATTTCTTTGCTTATGCGCGCCCGTAACGCGCTTGCGTACACAGACGCGCGCGCGACGCTCCGGCGGAGTATATGCTCTTTTTCAGCAGCTTTTTGCTCTCTCTCTCTCTCTCGCTTCGGGCTTCCGCTCGAGCGATCCGCGGTCGGTCCAGCTGCGGAGTCGCTGGGAAATGTTTGCTTTTGCGGAGCTGCTTCGATGCGATGCGCGGCTGTACGGGTTTTTCGATTAATCGCAGTTTCCGCGCGCGACCGCGTTTGCGGACGGATGAGTTATTACGCGCGCGAGAATTTTTCATCGATAGGAAAACCTGTTTTGGCTGCTCCGCTTGTGCATTGCGCGGTTCAAAAAATATTCTATCGGAGAGACGGTACGGGTGAAACGGGCCTCTAAAAAGTGCGATTCGATAACCCAACTGAATAAACATTTACTAAAAAAAATTCAATCACCGACTGACAAAATCCAACATCCGCATTCTTTCCAAATTTACCCCGCGAAATAGAAGCAAACGCGTACCCAGAGCGAAGTGCAAGAACGAACCTCCGGCGCTTCCTCGTTCTCCGGCGCCTTAACCTCCCCGAAAGTCAACCGTCATCCTCTCAAGCTCAATAGCCGATACCAAGCGCGCGCAGAGATTTTTTTTTTCCGCGAGCGCGAGCGTCGGCTAATGCGCGCTCGGTGTATACGAGCGCGGAATCTAGGCCGATATAAATAGGTCTTGTCGCCGCGGAATAACAGGTAGCCTTAAAAGCTGGACGGGCGCTGATTCCCCTTCCCGCGCTCTCTTTCTTTCACGCGTATGACTAGCTCTCGAGTGGACGACTGCAGTGGGGGGGCTTAAAGCCGCGCTGCGCGCCGCTGATATTGCCGCTGCTCGCGAGCTCGGAAGATAAACCCGTTTGTCCGAACTGAATGGCTGAAAAGGGACGATTGTTTCGACGATTAACCTATTTTATACGGCAACGAGCGCGAAGGCTCGACTCTCTGATTGCGCAATGAAAGAGGCGCTTAGTTTGGTCGAAAATTTCTCTTCTCGTTTACTCTAAGGAAATTAAACGATAAACGTGGCTCAGGAAGTGTACATTCACTTGGCCGGCACTGACTTCAAAAGCATATCCGGCCAGCGGGCAAAAACAGCGGACCAGCCGAATAAAGGCCGACTCGTCGTGCCGTTCGCGCAAAGCGAGCTGCAAAAGGGATCGCGAGCCGTTGGCGAGGCGGCCTTTTCGGGGGAAGAAAAGAAGATAAAACAAAGGCCGCGCCGATCGAAACGAAGGAGTTTTTTTTTCGTAGCGCCGCAACACCTCCGGCAGCTCCCCCTTTTTCACGCGGCCGGAGGTCCGCTGCCACAAAAGGTGAAAGCGAGAAATTGAAGGGAGCGATGAGATTCGAGGCACTCGACTGGAACCGATATATATATATTATACGTATATACATTATTTAAGGTACTTGCTGAAAGTGCGCCCGCTACGATTGGGCAACTTGTTTGATTATTTAATTTGCTGACGCAACGAGACTTGGGAGTCGAGTCTACCGGCCAAACGAATCTTAGACAAAAATGGCCTTGTCGAAACGGTGATAGGGGGCCTTAATTTTGGAAAAAAATGCGCCGAATTCGCTGCTCTCTTGACTCGTTATTGCGAGATGGCGTGGGAAACGATCGACATTTTATAAATTTCGGCTGACCAGAGGCGGGGGACTAGTTTGATGAAGAAACTACTTAATTTTGTCCCCGTTGAGCATAAATCGGAACGTGAAATTCGGCTAAATTACGGCATCGTCGCGTATAGTTAAACGATATAAATTAATTGCGCAACAAGTTTTCAAGCCGAGGAATTTGCAATCGTTCGGCGAGCGATGCCAGAAGCAAAGACGGGCAGGCCTATGATGTACGAACGCGTAAGCATCGCAGGTAATTATATTCCATGAAGCTGCCTCGGTATAACAATGCAGCTTCTTAATTTAAATATGAAAATTTTTTTTCCGCGGCCGGAGCAGCAACGCCAGTGGCTTTTCACGGCATCGCCTTGCCCCGTTGCGGAGGCTTGTTGTCGCGCCGCATTTTAGTCACGTTTTTTTTCGCGATGATTGTGACGCAGCGAAACCTATATGATAGTTGCAGAGCGAAGTATGTGTAACCACTTGGGAACTGTTGGATATTGATATTAAACTCTCTTTGGCGATTATTAATGTAGTACTTCTTTGATTTCTTTGAAAATTAAAGTAATTATAATCGTTATAAACAGCCAAGCTTTTTTAATATTTTAATAAAGATATTCAATTTTATTACATCAGCATCGTCAATGAAAATTGTTTTCTTACTTTTTCAGCAAACGATCTTTAACGAACAGATTATATCAAAAGTTTAAATTTTCTAAAAAAAAAATTCGAAAGAAAGACAGATACCGTCAGCAGAAGAAGAGAGCTGCAACACCCCGGCAATGATTTACAGCTCAATTGCGCCGTGCATTATAAAAATGGGCACGCGAACGTCTGCGAGAAGGATCACGAAAGCGAGAGAGAGCGCAACCCCCGGAGAACTCTGGCCTCAGCCGCGCGGCGCGCAGAAACAAGCGGCGATATATATATCCTCGGGCAGTTCGCTCGGCGACGACATTAGCCGAGAGGCAAAGCAAACACACGCGCATTCGCGGGGCCCATGCGCCTCGAGTTTAATAAACAATACTCGCATTAAACGCGGATCGGTGTCTCTCTCTCTCGCCTACCGATGTGTATCGGTGCTGCCGCGGCGCTGGGCGCACCGATGCTTATCAGTGATTTACGCCTATCATTCGCGCGATTTATGGCAACGATAATGACGTATGATTAGGCGTGTCGCGGCGCGGCACCGAATTTAACGCGAGGCTCAAGGGGCATTGTTCGGGATTACGAGTTCATTTCAGAGGATATAAGGTAGTTAAACCTTATTTAGGTTTATGGCCGAGCGATTCCCGAGCAGCCGATTGGTATGTATCGAAGGAGCGCGATCGCTGAATTTTAAATCTTTGGCGACTCTTTCGCGGAATTGAATTGTGCGGATGATCTTTTCCGTTGTGATTTCTTATTGCGGGTGACATCCACAGCTGAAGGATAAAATAAGTTGCTTTGCTTACATTTCTTTTTTAAAGATTTGTGATTGTTCGATAATGTTTTCATGCGCGAAGAATTGCATACACTGAGAGAAGAAATATAGTAAAAATTACAAATAATCTTGTAAAAATTACCATACTGTCTAGCAAAGCCGCCACAGACTGTCAAAATCCAAAAAATAACTATACTTTATAAGAAATTTTACTATACTATTTGGTAAATTTTCCTATGTATCTAAGAAATTTTACTATACTGTTTGATAAATTTTCCTATAAAGTATGGTAATTTTTTGGGTTTTGACAGTCTATGGCGGCTTTACTAGGCAGTATGGTAATTTTTACTAAATTTTTCTCTCAGTGTATTTCTTCTCTGAGTGTAAATAAAGTTAAACAAATATACTCGGTGCGTTATTGAGTGAGCAAAGTAAATAAGATACACATTTTTACAGCGTAACGCAGTGCGAATAAAAATTTCACGCCTTATAAGCGTCGAGAGTGCATTGCATTCGTTAAATATACATTTTACGCGCCTAAAGCTCGAATTCATTAATAATTGATGGGATCTTATCAAAAGCTTTATTAGAATCGCAATAATAGTAATGAATCCGTATTATTCCATGTATGCTCTAATGCGGTCGGCGGCGTATTGCTCTCGGGCATAAGTAACTTTCGGCCCTGAAAGTACAACTTACCTTGTTATCGTATTCAGATGAGCACACAAAACCATGCATATAATATAAATTGACCTCTTTGTCTGAAAGTTAAGACCAATGAAATCATGAAATATAATATAGCGTATACGTATTATCTTACTACGTGACGGGCAGATGACGTTGAGCTCGTTCGAAATTCACGCCCTGGTCGAAATTCTATTTTTAATGCGATCCTTAGAAATACCCATAGAAACTCCTCGCCAGGCTTGCTCGAAACGGGCGTATTACAAAAAAAAAAAAAAAGAGGTGTTCGCTCTCAACGCGAAAAAGGAAAAAGTCGAGCCGACTTGGCGGCGGATGCTCGACTCATCGACTACCTTGGCATAGATGCTCCCCGCGGATTTATCTGATCCGCCGCGCGGCAGAATTCCAGGATTACGCGGACGCTCTCCGCTCCGAGGCGGCGGCGGCGCAGCCTCTTGACCCAGTCGAGTCGACGGTGTCGATGATCCTGACGGATGTAATTGGTGGGTCCCGCGAGTCTTGTACGCGCGCGGTTACGTAAAGGCAGAGACACGCGGCTGCGCGCGCGCCGAAGACGCCGGCGGGCTTTTATTCCCGGTTAGCTCCGGGCTCGCGCGGGCGGCTCTTGCGCAACCGACGCGATTTTTAAAGTTTGCTTTTCGGTGCCGCGGCGACGCGGTGACGCAAAGGTTCCGAGCTTCTCTCTCTCCCTCTCTCTCTCTGTGTTTTTCCCTCCGTTTCGAGGCGTATTATAAGAGGATAAGAGCGCCTAACGTCGGCTTGAAAGCTCGCCGATTTATGTCGCTTGTAAGTTTTTGAATGGGCTGAATAATGCGGGGAACGGCGATTACGAGAGAATGGAAAATTGAAATTCAGCGTAATAAAGATGTTTGAGGTACAAGGAAATTGGCTGTTTTAACCGTCAGCTTTATCGCCTCGAGTGGGATTTGATAATTATTTAAATGCACGCTGCCGCTTTTAAGGCATTTTCAATCTAAAAAGTAAAGAGCATTCCGCGCAATCGTTTTTGTCAAATAAAAAAAAAAAAAAAAAAAAAAATGTTACGTTAATAATCACTTTACGATATATATCGCGTGTCAAACCAGTTTTCTTACTTCAGAAAGTGTAAAAAAAAATGCTTTTGCTATATCTTTTTGTAACATGAATTATGCATATATATATATGGAGCATATCAATTTGGAAATAGGATAAACTTCTACTTTTTTCATTTCACTCGAGAACAATTTCAAAAACAAAAACGGAAGATTAGGTAAATGTAATATTACTGACAGTTATAGACGTTTTACTTAAGCAACAAAAACGCAAACTTAGCCGCAAAAGCTGCATCATCAATGAATTCACTTGAAAATTCGTCCGGAAGAATTCGTAGCGTCAATCTGCCGCCTGTGAAAAGCTTCGCTCTAAAGGTGCACGCTGTTAATAAATTCCGAAACCAGATTTATCCGGCCTGCACTTGTAAAGCCCAGGAGTCGCGCGCGCGATAAGCCTGCCTTTGCTTTATAAACTCGCGATTAAAGAGGAAGCGGAAAAACACGCCGTTCACGGGGGAGGGTCGGCAAAGGGACGAAATTTTTCTCCGAAAAACTAGCCCAGCAGTTTCCTCCTAAATCAGCCGCGCGAACCAGCGCGGGGGCAGAGAGGATCTAAAAAAAGAAAAAAGCCGCGGCGTCGCTGCCGCCCCGCTGCGCGTCCGGCTTCCGGTTCTCGGGCTCTCGAGCGTGTCACGGCGAGCGAGCTCGCTCGCCGTCCGTTTAAAGGCAAACGAAAGAGAGCAAGTTCGCCCGCCGAGCGGTCTGCGCCGTCTATCTGGGTTAACGCCAAGCGCGCGCGCATCGACTTCCGACTCTCGGTGGGAAGTGCCCCGCGCGCTTTCGCCGCCGCCGCCGCCGCCGCGGGAGGAGAGCGGAGTTTTCGCGCGCCGAGCTCGCGGGATCCTGCAGTTTACTGGATTCGGGGCTTTGTTGTTATGTAAAACTGCGACTTTCCTCGTAAAGAGAAACGGGCCAATAAGCCGAAAGCTACAGTAAGAATCGCGATAGAAGTCGGAATTTTTGAATTTCCACAGTGGAGGCCTTGCCGCTATACCGAAGGCGCATATACACTACAGTTACGTTAGAGCGCGTTAATGCACTCGTCGGCGGCTCCCTTCCACGCTGAAACGACTCAAACTGGATTGACCCTGAGAGCGAGGCGACGACCCTGGGGGTATAAAACGGCGATTACCTCGTCCGCCCTTTTGAAAGCCGCGGAACGTCTTTGCCGCGGCTGAATCTTGTACAGGCGGTACTTCGACTGCTGCACCTTGCGCAAGAGGATTCTTTTTAAAATGAGCGCGCGACATTGTAATTGCCGCCGCGCGAACGGACTGCTAATCTGGGAGGAAACGCTTAGGCGGCTAATTTAACTGTCCGCGGTATCGCTTCCTACAACCCGATGTGCTCTTTCTCCTTTGTTTTCCGTCTAGCGGCATTGACGGATGTTATTATGCCCGCGGCTCCGGGGATATACGTGTTTGCTTTTAATTCCTCCTCGGGCCGCCGACGATTTCCTGCCGGCTGAACTTCGAGCTTTATCAGAGCGACGAAAGCGGCTCCGTAAGCCTAATGAAAGTTGAAAGTTTAACGACGGCTAATTGTTGACGGTTGCGAGTAATGCTTTAAGCAGTCATCGTTCACACGCAGGCAATTACGAAAGTGTGAAATCTGGAAATAAATTATTTATGTGCGTCTGCGTTTATTCAATTTTTTTTCTTAAATTTATGGAAGTATTATGATATCTGGATTAACCTTAGGTATAAATTTATATAACTATAAGGTGTATAAGCATACTTATGTAGGCTTTTTATATAAGATTCTAATTTGGACACTGCTGCTTCCGTTTATTTAATAGTTAGAAACTAGATTATACACTTAATATATTTGATATATATTAATATAATTGTGTTCTTTTTTTAAATTTCAGAATTACGGTACAATAAATTTCTTTATTGCTTGAATAAATTATCGATGAACTTGGATTGTACAAATAAAATAATATTTATCTCTATAAGTGGAGAACTAATAAACCGGATAGAATATAGAACGCAGCTTCTTCACTTTCTGTAAATAAAATAATCGATTTTTTTATTTATACAATGTCTTTAATTACATACGCGGTACACGCATATAAAGATATTCGGGACACTGGAAGTTTCCTGTATGAAATTATATTAACATTTTCCTTTTTATACAGACGAATTTTATCTCGCCTCATTTTGTGCTCGAACTTTTTGTCTCACATTCGGATATCACCGCTTTGGTGAACGAATACTACAGAATTTTTCTTGCGCGACTATTCAAAAGTGTGGCGCGTTTTACAAACAAATAATTCGAATGTGCTCCTTCGACTTTTACTTTCGGTAAAATAAGGTCAGCGAATTAATTTCCACTTAATTTCCAATTAGAAAATAATAATAAAAGCCTCTCGCGCGATTAGTTCGGATCTTCGACCTGCCGAAGGATTCCACATCTTTCCACGGATTAAATGCAAAAGCGCATTTGAAATGCTGATGATTCATTAGTATGCTACGCTGGAGGCCTCTTGCACGGGGGCCAACATTGAAATTTTAAGTAGGAAAAACTCGTTGCGCGCCTCTTCGATTATTAATCGTTCTCGGATCGATCATCTTTTTCTGCATGGAAATTATTTAAATTTCAACGTATTTGAATTTTTCTTCGGTAATAAAATAAATTCCCAATAATTCGCGGCGGGGAATTATCTTTGAAATTAATAAAAAACGTTATTAAAAAGTTATACCATCGGGTTTTTGCATGTATTCGTTAAACTTTTCTACTTGCTGAAAAATCAAAACGCAGGAGTTACGTCATCTTCAAGGTGTTCGTATACAAATCTAAAAATTGTATACTTATCGTTATCTCGCGAAGCGAACTTTCAGTAATAATTAAAAACTAATTACATAAAGTATATTCGCGCACCGCAAGAATCTACATCTACCTTGGTTACTTTACTAATCTATACGAATAATCTGCTTATAAGAAACGCAAGACCTAATATTTGCAAATGCATTAAACTTAGCATCTCGCTGAAAAAAAAAAAAAAAAAAAAATAGAAAAAGCGCAAATACAAATTGAAAGGCACGAGTGCGCGAAGACGCGAAACGCGAGTCTCTCCGTCTGGTGCTTTACGAGTTAATTAAACGTGCGAAAGCTAATGGGCGTCGATCGATCAGCCGTAAAAATGAATGGATATTATACGCATCGATGTAACCGCGGGCGCAGAGACTCGCCACGCGCGCGCGCGCGCGCATTACTCGAATATCTCGTAAAAGTGAAAGTTCAAGTCCTGCTCGAGCGCGGGCTTAGGTAATTTCGAACATCATCGCGGTGAGTTCGATATCGTGTCGTCGAACTTGGGGGCAACGCTTAATTCTCTCTCTCTCTCTACTGTGTTTCTCCGATTAGTTTTGAATTTCCCGCTTTTCGAGTAGTGTCGCGAGCGTCGTTGACGTTATTAATTGCTTTGTAGCTGCTCGTACTTGCAAATTGCGAAGCGAGTGCGAATTTTTTGTTCCCTTGCGGCGGCGAGTTTTTTTTCGCAAGTGGAGCAGATTTATTTAATTGCGGGACTTTGAGTTTGTGGGATCGGCCATCGATGCTCGTTAATGCGCGCAAATGGAATATTTCGCGGCTTTTTTTAGGATATTGCGAGAGAGCTCACTTTTCGCCGTCAAAATTAACGTGAATCTGTTGCAATATTTTAAAATCCTTAACGTCGAAAAATTGCCGAACGGACAATAAAGGAAAAGAGCAGCGAGGAATGCGGCTGTGAAACTTTTAGACAATCGGACAACGGCAACGACTCCGAGGTTATTATATTATTGCGCGCTCGGCTAAAAAGGCCGTTTTAAGATGAATGCACTTAAGTTTTTTTATGCGTCGTTAGATTTTACGAAAAAAAAATCCGAGTCCTGCGACCGACAATAAAAGGATCTACTTGAAAGCGACTGCGAAATTCCGAGTTCAATCGAGGTAACGCCAATGGACTTAGGACAGTCTAAATCGCGGCGTTACGACGTTAAATGTATTTGGATTTTTAGACTTGCCTTTGACACTTCTAGAAACAGTAAGGCACTTTAATAAGCAGCTGTATTGGTTACGCTAGATTTTACTAATTTATCATCTCAATACGCGTGTAATTGTTAAGTTTTCTAAAACACTTTGTAGAAACCGAGCTTCATCGTCTTTTTTTTTTTATTTTTCAAGGCTTACGAGAAACCTGTATAATACCCAACTTTATTATGTCGCGTAATCGGTTACGGATAAATTGGTATACACATATTCTGTTTACACATTTTGTAATACTATCAATAATATACGCATATTCTCCTACCATGATTACATATTCACAGTAGTTATTTACGTTTCCATCGCAAGCATTGCAATCCAAAATCTGAATAATTCATTTACAGACATACCGGGAAATCTATTAACTATATACAGGTAAACGCGAAAAGATGTAAATGCCGCCTTTGTAATTCATATATACTCGGAATCTCCGCCTATTAACGGCTAAAGCATTTCTTCTGTCGCGTGTCATTACCCCCTGAAATCCGCCTCAGGTTGCACAATGAAAAGGAATAAATTAAGACAGGCGCTCGTCGGTACGAAAGTACAATATGTCTCCTGGAAGGAATCGGCAAAAAATCTTCCTCCGCCGCGTCTGATCGTTGCGCAAGAATTATATCCATTAGCATAGCGGGCTTTTTATTCCTCGCCAGGCGTGGAAAATCGCGCGAGTGTTCGCACAGCTTCCTGAGAGACGGGTGCGCGCGACATCACGCGACACCAGCCGGTGCGCATGCGCAAGCACGCGGTGCGACGGTCCGCGTCTCGTTTAATCGCGACGGGGTGCTTTTCGGGGATCGGAAAGAACGGATTTTTCGATCGAGTTGGCGATTATTATATAAAATCTGATGATAAAGTGCAGTTATGTTACTCGATAATTATCTGGGCGCTGTAATTATGAGGTTTGCGTTGAGAATATATTATAGAAAACTTGTGGTAAAGTGATTATGGTAATATTATATTATTATATAGTTTAAGATAAATAGGAATTTAGTAACTGTTTGCATCGTTGACGTTGTTATTTGTATTATTTTTTACGTTTTGTGCGTTCGCTGTAAAAAAAAAACAGTACTTTTAAGCACAATTAATGAAAACCTTGAATTTTCTTAAAATAATTGAAAATATCAGACCGCCTCGAAAAGCCCGCGCGACGCCTTTAAATACAATGTTTTGTTGTGGAAATGGCGATAAGAAAATAAAGAACGCCCCGGTCGGCCTTGGCGGCGCAGGTGACAGAGAGGCGCCCGAAAGAGCGGAAAACCGAAAACCACACCGAGACCGCAGACACCTGTTTCCGCGTGTTTTTCGAAGGATCTAACAGGCAGCGGCGCGTGACGAATTCAGATAGTTAAGCGTATTACAATCGAGATTATTAGTATGGATCAAGTAAACTTTTATTTTATATTTTTGAGCTTGGAATCGAATCGTTCGCCATAATTTTCACGCTAATGATCAAATTTAAGCTTGAATGGTACAATCCTGCCATAGGTAGTCGTTCAACCGAATAAAATTGTTTTTTGGCTATCTGAGATAAATCTCTGTCGCACAGGTACGCGTATAACTTTAAAAATTATCTATTATTTTTGTTTTGGACTTAATTGGTCGGGGGAATTTTTATAAATAATTAATAAACTTTTTATTTTAAATTAATTTATTCTCGTTCGAATGACTTTTGAACGATTTTAAAACTTTTAGAGTAACAACTTTTAATCTCTATCAACTAGTTCTCACGCAACGAGCGATTGACAAAATTTGAATCGTTTAACATCAGCTTTTTACATAGCAACCTTTTTGTTTTATTTTTTAAACGAGCTCTTCCTTTATTTTGCATATTTATATCAGTATTTTTTTCGGCTTCTTTTATTTTCTTTCTATATATACTTTATTTCTTTTTTTTTCCACACTTTCCGCCATTGCCGAACGCTCGCAGATCTGCCTCTTTGCGTGGTCCCTTCTTTCATGGATAAGATGTGACCCCAAAGCAATTCTTTGATTAATTTTGACTGTTTAAAATAATAATGACTTTTGCTAGTTAAATAATAATCAAAGAATTGCTTTGTGTCACGGCATATACAAATGACGGCGTCTTCGTCGTCACTTTAAAATTTAATTCTTTAGCTTTAAAATTTGTTCGCCAACAATTTTTATTTTTCAAGCATAATCTACGTATTTTAAATTCAGACGCCTACACTAAAAAAAAATTATAAAAATCGAATCGTGCGAGTTAAATGTGCGTAAATTGTCGTAAAGGGTAACAGAAGTGCAAGTGCCCCTCGTAATTTCGGAGAGTCACGATGAACGTCCAGGAAATTTTGAAATTAACCCTTCCAGTAATATATCTCTCGGTGTCTTCGTTATATCAAAAAAGTTCCCAAAGAGGATTGAATTTAAAAAAAAAAGGACACACGACAGCAACCTACTTCGAGCCGTAACGCGAGAGATATATCCCCCGTCGTAAAAATCTCGGCAAATTAAAATAGAAAGGCCGGATCCAATTTGCGTAACGGCCGCGAACGAAGTGAAATTGCCGATACATCGCGCGGCGGCGCACACGCTGCATTGACATTCACGTTGCGCGCTCGAAATAATTTAATGGTCCCCCCGTCCGACAGCGTGTACGGGGCCACTTTTCGAATTAAGACTCGCGCGATTATGTGCTCATCACCTTGGGCCGCCTGGGTGCTCGGGCCGAATTTAGGTGGAAATGCGCGAAATTTCGTAACGCGCGGAAACAATTGATTAAATCTAGATGTGCCGGGCGAGCTTTCCGCGCGGCGAGCGTCGCGAGTTGTGCGCGCCAGGAAGCGAGGGCAAAAGTATATTCGCGTGACGCAATGCTCGCGCGCGATCGAACGTTCGCGAGGTCCATTATAAAATAAAAACAGGCGAATCAGCGCGCGGCGGCTCGCTTCTCGAAAGTACGAGAGGGCAAAGTGGAACCTGCCGCGTGATATATATCTCGAACGTGACTCTCCTCACCCTCGCTCTCGTACGTATAGTGTGTATATACCCAATTGCAGCACCTCGCAAGTGCGAAGATGGACGGGGGCAGCTAACGGGTGGACCGAAAAAACACCTCCGAGTATAGTCGTCGCTCCGAATATCACGTCGCAGTTAAGGATCGGAAGGGTAATTACCAGCGGTTTAACGTACGAGGACGGCTCGTCCAGTTGAGTTTACGTCGTTCGGCCTAATCGGGTTCCGTTCTCTCGGTGTCGTCGGCTCTTGCGATATTTTTCGGCGAACTGCGGGTGGACTTTTGATTTTCCGCCTCGTGCCGAGGACTCTCGCGTTCGCTGCCGCCGAGCGCAAAGGTGAGGCGGAATCGTTACGAGAGAGCCGCGGCGCGTTACGGTTCACCCGGTACATTAGGCACTTACTTTAACTGCCGACACACCGCTACTTATTGAGACCAATCGAGGCAATAATATGCCCGCGCAGGGCGGCCGTGCTCCTCCTGCTTGAATTTGTGAATTAATTCCCGCCATGTGATTCCAATTCGGTCCTTCCGTCGAAGATCACATTTTTTTTTAATTTAAATGCCCGGTTGAGGCTCGATTTTGTTATTTCGTACTCCTTCCTCCTTGGTGGAGTGTTCGTATAAAACGGGGAGTCCTTTACCGGGTTTTGAATTATACAAGATTGGAGCCAGTTTAATGGAAAATTGTCATGTGACACGCACAAATCATTCGACTGATTGAAAATAAGAACAGGTACTTTATTACTCTGGTTTTAATGCTGAATTTTTACAAGCTGGTCCGCAGATTTAGTTCGCGTTTAAAAGCAAAGTCCGCATCAGAGTCTTAATAAATTACGGTTTTTGACTTTAGAAATAATCTACATTTTTTCAAAAAAGAGAAACAGGAGCAATGTAAACATTAAAAATGACCAGAAAACGAACGAATACGAATACGAACCCGGTTGTTTTCAGGTTTTCTAATAACGAAACTTGGCAAGATTTTAACCCAATAGCAATAAAAAAAGCTGCAGCTCGGAAGAAAAGCCGCTCGTCCTTTCCGTCGTCCGCGTCAGTTTCCCAAGCGATGACGTAAAGCCGCGAAAAAAAAACGCGGCGGCAGCAGCCGGAGCTTGACGATCGACGCAGGCCGCCTCGCGACTCGGGAGGCCGTAGTCGGAATGCAACGAGTGTAATGAGCCTTTCGGCGCGCCGCGGCGACCCGCGCGCGACGCGAACGTGAGCCGCAAAAGTGAACAACCGACCCTGACACGATCGCGCAGATGTTCTCGAGCCGCGAGCGCGCCGCTCTGCTCCCTTACGTGCACGCGCCGACTTTCGATCGAGTCCAAGCGCGGACACGATAAACAATCGGCGCGCGCGACGCGGCCACCCGCGCAATAATCCAATTTGCCAATTGGAGGAGCGACCAAGCTTTTCTTCGGAGGAGGAGGCTCTCGAGCTGCGCGCGAATCGGGAAAGGGGAAAGAACGGCGCCTTGCGGCTGCAGGCGGTATACCCTGATTCGGCGCGATGTGCTGGAGCTTCGTTTGAATAATTATTGGCGGGCGGTTTTTCCGGATGGGAGGAGGCGCTTTTTGTTCTTTGCTTTCTGTTCTTGGGCTCTTGCGAACGGAATGTTTGATCTCTAATTTGAAGTAATAAAACTGCGTTCGGCAACCTAAATTTCATTTAACAACCTTTGTTTAAGTGCGAGGTAATGTAGATCAAAAGTGAAACGCCGCGCATAAAAATTAATGAGGTCTCCGGTGAATTCGATGCTAATTGCAATGAAAAGCTGAAGATTATTTTTACGATTTCGTCACTTTGATAAATTGAATGGAAAACGTTGAGTTTTGAAAAAAAAAAAAATAAATAAATAAATAAACCCTTTGACGTAATAAAATAATCTACTTGAGTAATGTCGAGTCTATATAAAAGAAAATGAATGTATAAAACGATATCAAGAGCAGCTATACAACTTGACTTTGTAACGGTCTATTTCGCATAATCGAACGCGAATTATAATCATTGCGACATATTTGCTTTCTTTGTAGCAAGTTTTTGCACGCGCCAATTTTTTTGTAAAACTAGGATTATATTTTATTTAATATTATAAGTGTAACGCTATTCTAATTTCTAACAATAATGATTGTTTTAAGTGTAATTAGTAATTATGCAATAAAGGACAAGAAATGTTTAAAAACTTTCTATTTATAAATTTAGAACGAACACAATACTTTTACGGTAGATTAAGAACTGAATGCTTTATTGTTGTTAAAGTCCAAATAGTTATACTTGTAACAGCATTTTGTGAAAATCAATGCATCGTTTTTTGACAATATTGATACAATTTAAGTAGATTTAAGTAAAAAAAAAAATCACGAGATAATCCTCGTCATAAATCATGGAAGAGTTTAAAGATTCAATTAGCATACGTGCATGCAAAAAGTCATTTAGCAATGACTGCGCTCAAGCAGTGCAAATAACTTGAAATAACAAAAACATATTTACTAATAATAATGCCATGCATAAATTGTCATTACGATTTTTCTACTCATATATTATGGATATTTTAAACATAAAATTATTTTGCAACATTTACTCTATATGTGTACATTTAAATATAATTCAGAGAATTAACATTTTTAAAACGTATCTGTTCACTCATTAAAAAGAATAATTAATTTATTAGGACATTACGATTTATATGTA
Source organism: Ormyrus pomaceus (assembly GCA_900474385.1). Lineage (NCBI taxonomy): Eukaryota > Metazoa > Arthropoda > Insecta > Hymenoptera > Ormyridae > Ormyrus > Ormyrus pomaceus. The sequence continues at coordinate 27,705 of UCOM01000370.1, forward strand.
TACAAACAAATAACTATTTAATTATGTTGGAAAACTTATTATATTTTTCCACCATTGTATCATAGTGTAACAATTCTATTGTTTCCAGTTAAATTGTCAAAAAATGATACAATAAGGTATAGTTTTTTATTTACCGTACAAAAACTGTTTCTCTTCTTAAAGTCTAATTGTACGAATTTGCGTAAAAATAACTTTAAAATTTGGGTCTGCTTTTAGTCCGACTACGTCATGTCCCAGGGCATCTTTTCAACAGCACTCTAAATTCCAGATAAACATTGACAGAATGCTGTACACACATATCTTCCATGCTTCTAATTTTCTTTCAGAACTTAGTCAGGGTCGCTGCCTGTTATTGAAAGGCACAATTAAAAAAAAAGAAAATCTTGAAAAATTGCTTCAAAAAAAAAAAAAAAAAATCTTTTTATGAATTTGCAGATTATCCAAGCGTTAAATTTACAAGATTAAACTCAAATCTATGCAGAAATATAATTATATGCTTACTTAATATTCTTGTAAAGCGAAATCACAGTACGAAAATCAGATACGAAGCAGATATTATTAACCGAATCGTGTAACATAACGTGTAAATAATGCATGCAAATGGAGATTGCGCAGTCAGCGCACGCGAATAGATTTCAATTTTCAAAAATTCGATTCATCGCCAATTAAGCCGGCGAGCTCTCGAGTCGGCTCAAAAGTCACTCCCACAATATTGCGCGCGTACATAAAAACCGAGTCCGCTAGGCGCTTTTTTTTTGTCTCAAAAGAAAAAAAATGCAACCGCGAGAGACAATAGGATTTTCCAGCAGACTTGCGTAATCGGGAGCCCTGGATGCAGATTAGAATTATAAATTGCTCGCCCGCTCCTCTTCTCAGAAGTCACGCGGAAGAGAGGCGTGGCGGCTCCCGCACCAAAACCGTTGCGCAACGGCAACCGACGGCGGCGGCCGAGAGCCGCGACGACGAAAAAGAAACGAAAAAAAAAAAGAAAAGGGAAAAAAGGGAACGATTTTTCGGATTCGGATCACGGTGAAAGGGGAAACGCTCGCGATTCGAGCTCGGCGCGCGCTCCACTTTTTTCGCCCGACGGAATGCCTCTCGGGTTTTGGGATTCGATCGGTGCGTTGGATGCCAATTTCGACGATCGATTATATTTTTTTGCGTTTGGATCTTTTTTAAAAATAGCAAATGATTATGGAAATTTGCTAATCGAGGGAACACACCTTACAGTGTATCTGTGAGAGAACGTTTTTAAGATACTAAACTTTTATTGTCTATTTACATAATCGGTAAAATCAGCTAACCATAAATTGGACGAGTGACAGTACTTTTCTGACAATGAAGACATCGTAAAATCAGTGTTAGAGATAATATTGAATGACAGAATAGGTTTTTTAAAATTTTTGTATTTATAATTATGAACAAAAAATAAATTTTTTTCTTTAATACATTTTAAATCCTTAAATTTTAATAAAAACTAAAACGATATTCGTACGAAACACAAAGTGCTCTAACAAAAAAAATTTATAGTTAAATTTATATATTAGTAGTAACAGACGAAACTAATCAGCCGCTCGTTCAAGATTCCCAGTTTCTTTGATTTACGAAACTCATGTTATTTTGTTTATAGTAACCCGCTAACGGCAAATTTAATTAACTTCATTCTCGATTAATTCTCGATAATTACCCAGAGTACAAAATGTATCTGAGAACAAAGAGCCCAGCGAACATTCTCAAAAAAGCTCCCAGTCGAAAAAAGTCCCCGTCCGCGCCTAAAACTCCGTCGCTCCGCCCCCTCCAGCCGAAAGAGCTGCAGCAAATTGTCCCGTCGGCGTGCCGGCTGATTAAGCCTCGCGCGGGCTCTCCTCTCTCCCGGCGCGAGCGAGAGAGACACGGCCTTATCTCCCGGTAATTTAATAGCCATCTCGCGTTACTTGCGCCTCGGCGCTCGACGAGTATAGTACCTCGAGTGTCCTTGCGGGGTTCCTGTTGCCGCCTCGCACCAGCCGCCGCATCATAATAGCCGCGTAATTCGTGTCGTCTCCGCAGACCGAGCGGCGCTCCTCCTCGTGAATCAATCTCTTTCTCTTCCTCTCCGCGCGGAGAATCGCCCGGCTCGCCAAATTGTACCGCGTCCTTTGTGCCGGGCCGCCGATCCGACCTTTAGTTCAGTTGACTCTCATTTCGACGATTGATCTTGATTTTAGAAAATGGACTCTAAATTGTTTCTGCCCGAGGGGGCCGAGAGAGGAGAAGTTCGACTTTTCCGCCGGGGATTCGCTCGCGGCCTGTTTACATCCGTTAAAGGCAATTAGTTACGGCGCAATTGATATCGCACGGGTGAGATTGTTTATCGACGCGCGCGTCGTCGTGCGCTCCGGCGGCCTTGATTCCCTTCGCATTTTTCTAAATTCTCCGCGCGTTGAGTAGGAACATTTTCATTTCCCGTATTGCGCGTGAGCTCGCAATAGAAGACGCGCGAAACACTTATCGAATTACCCGGATCGAATTAAACAGAGATACTTTGTCTCGTAATCGCATGACACTCGAGAGAAAATTAATTTATCAATAATTGCACCCTGCAATTATGGCACTCGCAAATTGCAAACGTCATTCCCAACACTCGCAAATTCGTGCAATCGATCGGGCGTCCAAATGAATTTCACTGAAACGCGGTTATCTTCGCCAATTACCGTCGAAATCGGAGCTTCCGCCGCGGCGAATCCGCGGAGGCGCGCGTTTCGTTTTATCATCGGCAACGAAACGAGAAGTCATCATCGTCCGGCATTCTCTCGCAGGCAATGACGTTTTCCAAGCGCATCGCGACGCGGTTGCGCAACGCTTGATATTAAGTAACCGGAGGAAATTCCTGGCATAGCTGCCGCCGCTTTTGCGAAAGTCGGCTGCCGAATAATATTATATCCGAAAGGATCGGCCGCGATGATTTTTTTGTCGCGCGAATCTCTCGGCCGCGACGGGAACCGAGTCGGCGAGCTTTACGAAAATTCACGAGGAAAACTGATTCTGCGGCGCTCGATGAGCATCGGCGAAAAACTGCGCCCCGTCACTTGGGGAACATGTTCGCCTGGGTCCTTTGCTATTTTTTTGCTCGCTTTCATCGTTACGGAATTGCTGGAAAGACGACGGTGCTGCGGTCGAAAAAAGTTAGCGAGATTTTGCGAACGCGCAAAGCTGAATTTTGAAAAGTATTTCAGATTTTGTGTAATATATTATATATTCATTGTATATTTCAGTCGAAATGATGGATTCGTCAATCACTGGAGAATGATTACGTTATTAAAAAAGATAAAATGTGCGCTCGTTCAAATGGAGGTATATAAATTGTAATTATGCTATTATTGTAATTGGATTAATGATCTGTAATTCATTTAATGAACGAGTTACGCAAAGTACTTTTCAAGTTCGTTTTTTAAATGTAGTAGGCTACGGAAATTTTTTTTTTTCTATAAAGAACTGCAGTTTATGTAACGCATTAAAAATTACTGAAAGATAAATTGTCGTCATAGTTAGTACAGTTGTTTGTGAAGAAATTAAATTATTGATTTTTTTAAAAGCAGCATTATAATTAAACTGTTATGGTTGGTTTTGTGAATTAATAACAAAAGAACGTTGAAACTTTTACTAAATACATTACCTTAATTGAATATTTATTCAGATAACCTGGAATTAAATAACCTTTGTTATTCATAAGTATTTCAAAAATACTTTGAAATGTTTTGACAAAATTAAAAATATGATTTTATTGAAGAATAACAGCCATTGATCCACCACGTTCATACCTCAGCGATATACAATTTCATCAGTTTATAGCAGTGTTTGCCAAAGATAAGACGTATAATAAACTATGTAAACATATTCAACGCCAGCGATAATTTAAATATAACTTGTCTAATTACACGTTAATAAAAAATGACAATGCGAATAAAGCCTTCGTCAAAATCGTGACACCCAGACCCGCCCGAGCGGCACCATTAAAATCACTTTAATTATCCTCGACAATAATTTCGCATTCAACGGAAACGTGACTAAAGTTTCCTGATCGGCCGCGCGTTCGCGCCTCTTATCTCTCGCTTCGAGAACCGCTGGAATTCCGCGGCTTCGAAATGCGTTAGTCACGCTAAGAAAGCAATTGCGCGTCTCTCGAAAATTTCGGCACTCAGGTGCGTCGATCTTATCGCCGGGAGCGCTTCTTCCCGCCGAAGGTGAAGGTCGGCCGCGGTTTTCCAGTGCTATATTGCACTCTCGATCGGCTAATTCCATCCTGCACGAGTGCTGTTTACAAAGTTATAGTTTACGGCAGGAATTATAACGGCGGACGATGATGCGAGCTTTTGCTGTTGTCGTCGTCGCGAAGATTTTCGAGGCCGATTTGCGCGCCTGGATCAATGATTTTTTCCGGCGCTCACCGCTTGCCGCGTCTGCACGTTGGGTGTAAACAAGGTGGAGGTTGCAGCGCAGCGTTTGTTAGCGATGGTGTTATGTACGTACTTGGCGAAAACAATTTGTTGCCTGTTACGTTTGATGGAATTTTTTAAATTAATCTAATAAAAGTAATAATGAAGAAGTAGTTCAATTATTAAATTACACGTTTGCTAAAGCGCTAAAATCATTATTCATGTTTTAAAAATCAGCTTCACTGCCATTTCAGCTATTCAAGCATGACTATAATGTACTTCAGGTTTTATTGTTTATTATGAGCTTGAATTCTGTCATTTAAATCACGCGACCTCAGAGTCTATCGTCAAATGTCGGGAATACCACGGAGACCATCACTGAATAATCTATATCCTTCGGCATAAAGTCGAATCATCACATCCGACAAAACAGAAAAACACGCGCTTCCCCGGCAAAGTCCATTAAGCGCGTTATAAGTTTGGAGGGCGCTGGAGCATGTAATGGGAAAAGTCATATTCGCCAATGTCGATCCACCGTAGCACAGTGTCCGCGCATCGTCTGCCAGCCTTGTGCTAAAAATCTCTTGAAAAAATGAAGAAAAAGCCTCGGCGATCCGCAGCGCTCCTTCAATTAGATAACTAGTTTTTTTTTCTTCCTTTTTTTCATTTGTATATATACATGCATTCGAACGCGAAAGGAAACGGTAACGCGTCCAGAGCGCGCCGGTAATAACATCATAATCTCGCTTGGAGGCTCGCGACTCGGCCTTTTATTCATCGACCAATAAAATTAATGATCCAGGTGACGTACGATATCCCCCTCGTGTGTATGCACGCGTGGCGTCACGCCCCTAAGTAGAGAAGAAGGTGTGTTCCCAATGACAGCCGCGGCGAGCGCGCTTTTTAATTCAAGCCTCTCTCTCTCTCTCTCTCTCTCTCTCTCTCTCGGTGATCTAATTTATGCGCATTCGACGCCGTATTCAAGCGCCGTAATGCGCAGGAGGAAAGAGCAGCGGACAAGGAGCTCCTGGGTTTGTCATTAATGCCTCGCGCTGATCTTGATCTGAAATCAGTGCCTTTGTGCTTCACCGGAACGCAATCGTTGCTCGCGGGGATTTTGCGCGTCGCCGCGGACGGTTCGTTAATATTGATAATTTGTTTTGTCGTAAGGTCGATACGATTTTCATGATTCGGCGACTAACTGGCATTATCTGATCGTGTAGTATCTGTGTTTTCGTGCGTGTCAAACGTGATCGATAATCAATTGGCAAACGATTTTCATCGGTCGTATATGCCGTCGTCGAGGCGGATGTTGAATATCATCGCGATTGCAATTATCTGCAGGCGATATAAATTAAGCTAATTGCGTGAATTACATTTCGGTTTGAATTTACACGATCCGGATATCTTTCCGATCTAATGTTTTGAAATATACGCGCTAAAGCTTCGTCCGTTGAAAATAGGTTTGATAAACGTTCGAAGAATCATCGGTTTTTACTCAAAAGTATATCCGTTCATCGTCTATTATTAAATTTTTTCAGAACGGACCTGGTAACGAATACCAAATTGACAAAACTCATTTCGATTATTTCAATGGAGGCAAAACAATTTTTACAAACAGTACGAATTTAACGATGACGGCATGCCGCGAACCCAAGGAAATTGCGAGATTCGCAGCCAATGACAACGAAGAGACGAGCTATTTTTCAAAAAGCGAAAACGCATACCTGGCATGTCGAAAGAGTTTTTGTCGGGCGCGTGGAATGAGTGCCGATGACCGCGGAGTCACCGACAATGCCAGTCGTTGTTACTTACAATTGCGGTATCGTGAAAACAATGTTTTGTCCTGGAAAGAGGAATTATTAGCATGTTTTACAAACGGAACCAATGGGCTTTTTTTTTCAGCGAGCAGATAAACTTTTTACGCTCGTTTCTGTACGGTGTTCCTATTACACCAAGTACAATGGTGGGTATATTTTTTATAGAATGATTAGGCGGTAATAAATTTACAAAGGAAAAGGAATTTATAATGAGGAACTGTATAGTGCAATTCTAATGCTATAAAATACTGAGAGATGTATTTTTAATTTAAAGTGCTCGAGTTAATTTTTTGTTCAACTCTTCCCACTTTACAAGAAGAATTTTTCATTCATTTCTTTCATTCTTGTTCGACACGTTCAACGTAAAACAACGTACAGTTTTATTTGTTTACAACAGTTTTTTCAATTGCTTTGGTGACGTTTTTCAATTTAGCACGAAAAAGTATAGAAAATTTCCGTGTTTTTCAATTGAATGAGTAAAAACCGTGACTGCAGATGTTAATGTGACACTGAATAGTTACTAAAAGTAAATGCATCCCATTCAGTTCACGTCTGCGTTTTCTTATTTTCTTCGTATGCAAATTATCTACATAATCGCTGCAGGAAGGTAGATTTTTATCTGTCGTCTGAGTCTGTTTATTGAACACCTGTCTACAATATGTGCACAAAAATTCAGTCTATTGATATTAATTACTTATATATATTGAATATATTGATAAAGGGATCGCATGTTGACAAAGTTTCCATCTCATTATTTCAAGGAGTAATATGACAACAAAAAACAACTCACGTACGCTCAATTTATTTCCCATTACCCTATATGGTACTATTTACGGAAGTCACTTACGTTTCAGTTTCATATAAGGTATAACATATATACCAAGAAAAACGTTTTCGCTATCCAATTAAATTCTATTACATTATAGTTACAGCATTAAATATCCCACTCGGTTTGAAATTCAAATCTTCCCAACTAATCTGGCGTTTCTTTTATTTTCAGGTAAGTGCAAACTGAATCTATCCATACGAAAGCTCCGGGCGACTTCCAGCTTCAAGCGCGTCACTCGAGACCACCTTTTCAATGACATCGCGCTGAGCTCGAAAAAAATGATCAATCGGTTATTTTTTTTGCCCAAGTACGGTAAGTGGCTCGGTAAATCTCTGGTACTGTACGAAGTCCTGATAAACGTGACCGGAGCGCTTTAACGCTCGGATGATAAACGCTTCTGTCATGAAACCGTGAGCAGCTTCGCACGTCTATTAATGGCCTACATTTATGAGATGTTTAACCATTTTATTAGAAGCCCGCGCGGCGACTGCGCGTACGTGCGTCTTAGTTTGCCCGATATTATTTTTTTCGGTTATACTGTCGCCGCAGTCATTTATGTACAGCCAATGGCACGACGCGACGGTTTATTAACGAGTTTCTTATCAACATTTAGGTAGTTTGAATCTTTTTTAATTTTGATGTTTTTGTTAGAATATAATAGGGGTTAAAAATGGCAACAAAATTATTTCTATATTGAATTTTTTATTTTTAAAACTTTTGATACCATTTAAAGTATACATATAATAATATGAAGAACATATCGTTATTAATTTGACTCGTCAACAATTTTGTTAACTATAAAATATAATACTTTTTATCCTGATGATGAAGGGTCGAAACTTCGATCGATAAAGAATAACATTTTTTAAAACTACATTTGATAGCAGCGACCAAATATTAGTTTTTAATATTTATTCTGTTTTTAGAAGCATTTTAAACTTTTATGATATTATATATACTTTACACTGTAATATTTATACAAATAAACCAATATATTCAATTAAAAAATAATAAAACAAAAGTGTAACGGAACATAAATCATAATATTAATAATAATTTTTAATTAATTAATTTTTTTACAATCTCCAAAATTTATAAACGACTTAATAATACAATTAAAGCTATTGTTAAAATAAAACCTGTTGTATAAAATTTTCTTCAACGTACAATTGTTGCAAAGGTTCATGGCAGTACATGATTCTGAAAAAGAAATCTTTATTCACGAGAAGGAAAAAAGTAAAAGAGACTTTTGATTGATGATGAACCATTTTTAATTACTTTTAAACAAATCTTTATGCACCAATTTTGAGCTTCTGCGTATATATATATACAATTATTATTTCCCTCTTACTGTCATGCAACGAGGACAATATAAAAATACAATTATTATATATATATATCTTTCAGAATTGCATTTGTTTTAATACTGAAAATATATATTGTCATTATATTTACCAAAGTAAAAATTAAAGTAAATAATATTCACATTGTAGAAACTGAGAATAGAATCTGTTAAACCAATTTGATGATAATAAGCAATCAATTGCTAGATTCTATTCTCAGTTTCTAGAATGTGAATATTTAACGATTTTTACGTAATCAGGAAATATCATCTTTTTGTACAAAGCACTTGTTGTCAAGTTGAAAAAAAGCCTGTTATCGATCCATAAATTTAAAAAGATTAATAATATAAATTTTATTGCTGATTATTATTTGAGTGGTGTTTTCAAAGCCGATGCCTATCTTTCATTATTATTAAAGTATAATTTATTGCCGTGATAAAAAATCAATTTTTCAAAATTTATCTTTTAAGGTCTCTCGTATAATAATTCGCACGAAAAACAAACCGTTTGCAAAAAGTTAAAAGCACATATTTTCCGCGCGTGAAACCGCGCATTTTCAAGAACAATCGGTCAGCTGCACGTACAAAAACAGCAAAATGGAGCATCACGAACAAAGTACGTACATCATGCATAATCACCCGTGGCTTCGTAATATCATCAACGGGTCAAAGAAAGAGAGAGAGAAAAAAAGAATCTCGATATTACGCTGATAAAGCAGCGACCTTCCGACTTAGATCGGGCCGCTTTTTATCGCCTACGGTAAAGAAAACAATGCCGCTACGATTCCTGTCCTTACCTCGGCAAATCCCAGAAGGACAGCGGCCGCGAACGAATCGCCAAGTTTCACCGAGAACGCCGCGTTCGCGAAGAGTTATTTTTTTTTTCTCTCCCCGGCGAGCTTTTTTGCCCGCTGCTCTCTGCCTCCTTTCGAACTCGCGCTTAAAAGTATACTCTTTTTCGAGCCGGTCGGGATCTTAGGCAGAATTAAGTTGTTTTAACAACCGGCCTGTCCGAGGCAATTAGAGGCAGCGCTAACTGCACGTTTCGGTAATTCAGGTGGTACAGCTTTTAAACAGTGCATAGTTTTTTTTTTTTTTTTTTTTTTGTCTCGAAGCATGCTTTCAAGTCGACGTTTTAAATGTGTAATTTTATTTTTAAAGCCGTCTTTGAAGAAAGCTCTACCCTTGAGGATTGAAAAGATGCCGTTTAAAGGGCACGGATGCAGAGAGGAATTTTAAATTAAAACGTAGTTTAATACAAATTTGATTATTGGTTAAGATAAAGTAAGAAATTATTTTTGCTCACCGCGGAAATTGAGGTTGAATGTAACGTAATATCATTTAGCTGCGTTTTTATATATAAATTAGCAATTCGTGAATTAAAAGACAGGGTCGAGCTTTTTTTGCAGTTTATTCGTGCAGCCGTTGGATTTAAATGATTGAACAGTATTTTTTAAATCAAAGATTTGTCGTAATATTTAAAGTGTCAAAGACCCTGGTTTAAATTAAACGGTATAAATTGCAAAATTTAATCCTTAAATTCATAACTACCGGTTTTGAGATCCTTCGATTTTCGAAGCAATCACAATGTAAAGACTCGCGAGGTATTATTTTTTTCGAGACGAAAAAGATTTAATGCTCCTTTTTAGGGAAGATTGATCTGAAATAAATTGTTCTCGGCGTACGAGGAAGTGCAATTAATTTCCGGCTCTCGTTTCGAGCGTTTGCCCGAGAAAGTGAAAGCTCGGTAATGGAACAAAGCAGCTTGGGATCAAAGGGAAGAGTAAAAATCTTGATCGATCGCAGTCGTAGACGAAAATATTGACGTTTGCGCGGTGGACGTTCAAGGACCATCGATCGGAGGCGTGGAAGAGGCACAATACATATAGCAATGCCTCTGCAGTTGAAAGGAGAAATGCTTTTGTGACAAGGAGTGATCAAATTTAAGATGGGCGAGGGAGTTTATTTACGTTTTTTCTACGGCATAACCTGTTCTTATGCAAACTCTCTGGAAGATTGACCGGGAATTTCCCAGTCGTGTGCAAATACCTAACATTCTTTTGTCATTTCGTATAACTAGACAAGTTATTCAAACACGTCACTTTACAAAAGAAAATTCTTAAACTTTATTGTAAATTATACTTTTTTGTGTGATTTGTAACAATACTTTCAGAAATTAATTGCGTATTTTAAAAGATCATCGTACGACCTTTGTATCGAAAATAATGGAATTTTATGTACAAGTGAAGCAGTGAAGAATGTTGCAGGGTGATTGAGATTTTTTCTTATTAAAGAGTTACGACAATATAAATCACTTAAATAATCAATTAATCACTGTGATTTACCTTTAAAATTACACATTATGGTTTCAATGAATACTCGAAGGTTCTACCTACTTTCATTCAGACAAATTTTCTGGCTTTAATTGCAGTTGAATGCCCTTAAAGAAATATTGCAATATCAACTTTTGCACAAAAGAAAAGGTTTAAATTTTCTATTTCAGCTCCTTTGATTCTTAGGAGAAAAAAGTTTGATCAAGAAATATTTTTTCAAACGCAAACTGACAAATCTATCCTGCTTAAGACTAACACTACGCCTTGGTAGGCTTTAATAGATTAAGCAGTTGATTAGAATTACTGAGAAAACATTTACTATGCATACACGGTGAAACCTTCGTCTTTATTGAAAAATGCCTAAGCTTCGTAAAATGACGTATTAACTTTAAATTTGATCAAAAAGTCATTAGCTTAATGAAAAATAAATTTATTATTATTTCTAAAAAAACAAAAAAATTTCTCAGATATAAACGTCAAAGTCGTGACAAATTACTAGTTGTCACGACCACGAATCATAAATCACCGTATATGCAAACTAACTTTTTGAATTCTCATAAGTGCACTTTTCGTTTAAAACCTCGCGGAACGCAACTACGTTATGCTCGAATTCGATAAATCGAACTCCCTCCCGAAGAACAAATCGCAAACTTAATCGGCTGAAAAATCAAATCACCATTAAACGTACGAAAAGAGAGCTATTGGCCTCGATCTATCTTGCCTCGACCCAAAGTGTACACCGTCAAAATAAGCCTTATACCGGCAGTTCCCAATTTATCCCCCTAACTATAGACACCGCAGGAGAGATCCGTCTTGTCGCGTGTCGCCGAAATGAAGAGTGCAGCCTACGGCGTCGCGTCCCAGGGTTGGGTCGCGCAAACACACCGACACTCTTACAAAAGCCGCCGCCGGCACACCCAACTATCGACGGCGGGGCTGAAAAGGCTTCGGTATATTAACGAAGGCGCTCTCCCGTCGGCCTCGGCGAAGGATAAGGTCGCGCGTGTCGTCCTTTCCTTTTTTCCATTTGCTCTTTTTGCCCGGCGGCGCAAAAATCGCACTCACCTCGACGACGACGACGACGACCACTGCGGTTTTTCCCGAGCGCAAGGATGATGAGCTATATACTCCCTTTTACCGCGGATGCGCGGACTCTTGGCAGGCCGCGCGCGCTTTTTTTTTTTTTTCTTTTTTAGAGGCGAGAAAAAGTCCGCTCGGGCACCATCCTTTTTAAAGGCCGAGTTTTACAGCCGGCGAGAAAAATTCCACGGCCTTTCGCCGAGAAAATGCGAGCCGGGATTCTTTCTCTCTCTCTCTCTCTCTCTCTCTCTCTCTCTCTCTCTTTGCTTCGGATGCTAATAAGCGGAGGTACTGAGGTAATGTGATTTAAATTGTACGAGGCGGTGGGGATTCGATTGATTGCTTGAAATCGGCGATTAACCGTGAGTGGTGGGTTTGTGGGAGAGTTTTGTAGTAAATTTTATTAAGTCGATTACTGAAATTACAGGAAAATTTATCGTCTTAGGGGAAGAGGTCAAAAGTAGAAATATAAAGGTATTTTTAGAAATTCAGTCAATGTCGATTTTGTCCGGGTTAATCATTTTACTTTGATAGTAAACGTTGATCAACTGCAAAAGCAAGCACTTTTGAATGCTCGACATTGATTTTTTTTTTTATTTCAAAATTTTACGAATCGCTTATGATTTACGGCGATGCTTTTAATATATCGCAAGTTAAGATTTGTTTTTTGATAAGCGGTGTTTTATTTAGGTATTAAAATCATAAAGTGAATTTTATTATTCATTCATTTTCTCATAAATTTAAAAATTGCGAAGCAATCGAATAGTAACATTTTTTTAAACATATTTACTTAAATACTGATTATCAAGCTTGATTTAAGTGCTGCATTAAACTTCAATTTTTCAACTAAAATCACTTCAACTCTTGTAAATATGAATATTCAAGTGCAGTAAAATTCACGCTTCGAAACTGAGTCAGCCGGTAATCCCGTTAAAATTCGAAAAACGTAATGACTAAAAAAAAAATTAGCGGCTTTAAAGTTTTTCAAGTACTTAATTTTACCGATGCTCTTTTATAATAATTTCACGTTTAATGACAGTTTCATAAAATGATACTCGTAACAAATTTTCTGCCATGAAATTCGAAATCAAACTTCTCTCACGAATTAACTGAACAAAGAAACCCATCATCCTCTTATTGTGCACAACTAATTTTTAAATTAAATGTTCAAGTACAACGCGTAAGATTGATGATCGTCGTATTTCTTCCAGTTTTAGCTAAAACCTCCGGTAAATAAAGGCAAGTCTCGTCATTCGAAAAAAACCGGCGTTTAACATTTTCATATTTCTGGTTAAGCAATAAAACAAATCATCGAAGACAATACCGGACAACCCCCCTTCAAAGCGAGTGTTTGTCACGCTTGGAAATCATTTGACGTGTGCGACACGTGCAATTGGCGTGTTTTTTCATGATTCGTCGTCGCGTTTCTCTGGGAAGCGCAGCTCCTAAAGAAAAAATAAAACTCTTGCATCGAATCTTAGATATTTGAAGAAGTTTGAGAATTGGAACGTTAATTGACGTATAGAGATAACCGTATTTATGGGTAGCAATCATTGATGCGTTTCAAATCAAGTCAGACGTAAGGTACGATGCAGCGCACAAATTAATTAAGTTACGTTTGATGGATACATCCATCGATACTCGCCGCAGTATTAGGATGCATCGCAGTGTGAGCTCTAATTGTTTCGCTGTTCTGGAAGTTAACGGTTGATTTTTTTATGTTACACCTTGGATATTTTATTAAAGCGTTCGATGTTTATAAATTGAAAACCATTTTCAACAATGAATTTTTATCGTCTTACTGTGCCGCTAATAGATTTACATTCATTTTTTTTGCAATTGTTTGAGATAAAAATAATTTGATCAATAAATTATGCTTTATTAAGAAATTAATGTTCACCTTTTATTATTTAAACACTAAAGATAGATTCTATAAAACCTACTTTCAAAGCAAAAGCATATAATAATATATGAAATTAATCAATTGCGCAAAATCAGAATTCTGATTTCGCAAAATAATGCTGCGATTGCTCACAGTTCATTTTCAAATATTTTGAATAAATAGTTTAGTAGTTTCAGAATACTTCGTGTAATAATGCAAGACTGTTTATTATTTAAGTGAATTAATAAATAATTAGCGTTTAATAAATAGTGTAATAAATAAGTTTATTTTAATATGCAAACATTGAAAAAATTATATGTATTTCATTACAATTAGTTATGTGAGTGAGTTGAAATATATTATTTAAATAAACTACTCTGCATACTGCTATAAATAAAATTCATTAATCATTGTAAGGTAAATAAATATCGATCATTATAATCGCTTAAGTTGAGTAAAAATATACAATTAAAAAATAAGGTGTATTTTTATTTTCGCATTCATTTTTTTTTCTAATACGAAAATGAGTTGTCTTGGAAAAACGAATGATAGCACATTAGCCGATGAAAATATTTCATTCCTGCACGCAAGTCTACCATTACAATCTCTCTTTGAAAATTCAAACAAATTTTTTGATTTTTTGCTTCTCATCCTTTCTCAGCTCTTTTCCGTAAGTTATATATTTACTAAATTATATCAACTTGTGAAAAATTTACCGGCACATTCATTTCCACGCATTCGATTCGTCAAAAATTCCAGAAATACCGTCCGCCAGCACGCCTCCGCGCGCTGCGACGTCGCTCGTCACTCGCATTACATTACCCAGGACAGAATAATGAAAGCGCCTCGCGCGAGCTTGGAGTTCCATCCCGCGAGGAGAGCTTCTCTCGGGCACGCGCTCTCCCCCCACCCGCCACCCCGTCTCTCCCGACTCTCCCCTCCGCGGCGGCGGCGGCGGTGGCGGAACACCTGCGCTCGCGCGAGAAAAGGACAGCGTCGGCGGCAGCAAAACCCCGACACTACCTGCTCGACCTGCGCGTTACGCACACGACGCGAGCCTCAAGCCGGCTCATTCAACCTCGCGCACTCACAGCTGATCCGACGAGCTCCCGGGCCGGAGGAGAGAGAGAGAGAGAGAGAGAGAGCGTCGCTCGTGTTATCGCGCGGCGATAAGTCGTTGCCGCGAACGAGCTCCTTTACGAGATGCCGGAAAACTCGGGGAGAGCCGCAGGCGGATCGTATAGGCGACTCGTTCGTTAGGCCTGCTCTCCTCCGATTCGCGCGGTCCGCGAGGCAGTGCCGCGCCGAAAGTATAAACGGACGAGAGCTCGCGAGATCGCCGCTGTTTCTAACGCGAGTGAGAGATACTTTACGCGCTCGAGCGAATGCCTTTTCTCCCGAATAATCGACGTGTTTGTATCGAGTGCAGCGCCGGAGCTTGACGACAAATGTTGCGGCTTCAGCGGTCGAAGATCTATATAGTCGGGCAGTTTCGCTTTCGTTCGAGTGCGGCGAAAACTTGCGGCGAGCTTTTCAGTGCGCTCGAGAGTGTTTGCAATGGATTTCTTAAATCGTCGGATTAAAATTTGATCCCTTTTGCCGTCAGTGATGTTACACTCATGGAACACTGTGCCACCACGCGCCGCTAATCAAGAGATTTACATCAGCAGAACTCTGGTGAACGAAACGTTCAAGTACTCTTAAAGCGTCAGCTAGACAGCCAGCCAACGACCGTTGACCAAGCCTGCGAGGAGCAGACACCCGGCGGCTCGATCGAGCCTCAATCAGCTCCGTCGCGCGGCTTGCCGCCGACTGCGGAGGAGGCTGCGGCGCAACCTTTGCCACCTCCCGCGAGAAAAGCGCGACACCTGAGCGCTCGCCCCACTCGGCCGCGCTTGGGATCTCTCACGCAGGGGGATACACATATCTGCCGGCGGCGTGACTCGGCCGGGCGCACTGCTATCCCGGTAACGTTGCCGACGATGTCGGCGATGCCGGCTGCCGCCGGTCGACCCGCGAATAATCGGCTCTGAGGCAAGCTCGGAATCGGGATCGAATATATATATATATATATATATATCGCGAGGAGAGTCGTGTGCGCGAGTGTGGCGAGAGGAGAGCACACACACCGATAAGGAGACATGAGCGAGAGCCTCGTCACGGAGTACGCCGAGATGGACCCCAAGGATCGCTATATCGTCGAGGGGATTGGTGAGTCGCGCCTTTGATCTTGAACTTTTCCCGGGTCTCTTTCGGGAGTGCTTGTTTTCGCGTCGGTGCACAGTTGATTATGCGCCGCCGGGTAATTGCCTTTTCTTTGACGCGCGGCTTTTAAGTGGCTCGCGTTAACGGCGTTGATAAGATAGTCGAATCAATTTTGCGCACATGCGGTATAAATGTAGGCTGAAAATTCGTTGGGTGTCAGTTACCTGAATTGGGACGATTCGTTCTGGGGATCGGGCAATCGCTCTTTTTGGTTTTTTTTTTTTTTCGAAAAAGTAAGCGGGCTCGTATCAGTGATTGAGAGGCGTATCGTTTTTGCGCAAAGCGCAACCAACAAAAGATATTTTATTCAATGCAGTTACCGATTCCGAAACGCCGCTGTGCGAAAAGTGTAAACAAACCAGGTTTCTCTTTGAGACTGCAAAATTTCTGTTGAAAATCGGTGAAAAAAAAAAATTGATTATGTAAGACTTCCTTGCGTGTCAGGATAGCGCTTTATCGTCTGGAGTTCGCATTCTGACAGCTAATCCAAGGAAGCGATTAAAGTTTTTATTTTATATACGCGATAACCAATGGTAATTGTCTTTTAAGTAATATGTATTGTTTCCTACCGCCGGAGATAACTTAACCTCTCGGCAAAAGTTTCCGCAATAAAGCCCCGCGTATCTCCTCTGGAATCTTTAAATAATTAAAGAAATAATAACCTCGGCCGCTGAGAAATGCACGCCGGTGGGCTTTAGATAAAGGAAGAAGCTTCGGATTTAATGCCGGAGAAGAAGAAAAAAAAAAAAAAAAAATGAGCGCCGAATAATGCCGAGTCGTCAATCGTGCACAGACGCAGAAAAAGGCTTATTTTACACCTCTACGCTGATCAAGATTCAAGATTGGCTAACGATTTCTCCTCCTAGCTAACGACTCGCCGTTGTACAAAAATATATTAAACGCTTTTTTACCCGCGTCCCGGTATAACTGTCCACTTTTGTGCAGTTGCCATTATGCAACCTTCGGCGTCGATTATGATTTTTCCGAGGAGACCGGGGTTTAATGAAATCACGGACGTGCCTCGCCATTTTTCCGGTTTTTATTGGTCATTCTTTGCTAATTCCTTAAGACAGTCGAAGCTCGACATTTTATGTTGTCGGCTTATTTTTATTTCCAATCATCCTCAAGTAAACAGTCGAATCGATTTATATTCGATTATTGATTTTTTATGCGCGCAACAAGTGTTAATATGCATGAGGTTATTTACTATTTATATACCTAGTAAGTAGCTTTGAATAATAAGAGAAATCGTAATTCTCCGATTTAAAAAAAAAAAAAAAAAACCGATTATAGATTCTCTAACGAAATGATACAAATTAACGTCTTCATAAACTTGTCAGGATTAGCTTATTGGCTTTAATTATAGCTTCACAGCTAGTATTTTAATCGATAAGCTAATATAAGTTCATAATGTTTCTATAACACACCAACTCGAATCTTCTTTAAGAGCTGCATTTGTTTTATGGCTCGCCGCAGCTGTATGCGTTTAATGTTTTACGCAATCAATTTAATCCAGAATAAACGTATATAAATGTACACGATCTTATTAGCAGCGAAGTCCGCAGGATGCGAGTTTTGACAATGCGAATAATTCAAGAACGCGCATTGTTTTCCCAGTTGCCGCACATAACGCATCCTGCCTATAACGATCGAACCCGAGAATTCTTTTCTGTTTTTACGCGAATTCCTTCGAGCATGTAAAATATGCGATGAAGCTAATAAACGCATTAGCCTCGTGTGAATGTCTGCGTTACCTCGGCTTCTTCCCCGCAAGACTGCCCTCGCGAATTTCATCGGCGAATATTCTAAGGCAAAATTAAAATTAACCGATATCCCACCGCACTTCGTTCCTTTTATCCCTCCGTTTAACCAAACGTTCATTTACATAGATACAATGTGCGTGGTTCCCGCGTAATCGCCTCCTTTGCATATTGCCCAAACCGACGTAGCTCCATTTCCGCCCCTCCGACTCGCGTCCAAAGTCCATTGAATCCCGCGAGGAAGGGGGCATCGAGTATCGCGTGACTCGGCAAAACCATCGGCATCGGCGACTCGGCTGATTGACAAGGAGTCTCGCCGTCCGAAAATCGCCGCGGCCGCATTGTGCGCGCTTTGATCATCTCTGCCCGCCGGAGAAAACAGGTTCTCCTCTCTCTCTCTCTCTCTGTCCGCCCGGCGAGAGGAGGATCCCATCGTTTGACTTTTTAATGGATTTCGAGCGATGCAATTTTGTGGATTCCATCATCGATGTTATATTCCGGGGGGGCCGCGCGCGGCGCAGGGCAAAAACCTCGGAACGAGGCTGAAACGCACACAGCAGACACGGGAGGGGGCCACCAGACGGGAGAAAGGCTGTTACCCTCGCGGCGCCCGGTATCGAGCACTGACCATTAAATTATTTCATTAGTCGGCTCGAGGCCCGTTTTTCCTGTGCTTTTATAGAGCCGATTAGCGACAGGAGAGCAAGAAGCGCGGATTGTTCGCGTAGAAAGGAATTTCAGGAACGTCATTGCCTCGATGTAATTGATAATTTATTGTTTAATTATCTTTATCGTGAGATCCGTTTGAGGTTCTTGGCGTTGCTCCAAAAATTTTACGTCGTGCAAATTCATCCATGAGCGTACGTAGCTTTTGCGATAATTTTTTTTTCTTTTTTTTTTTAATTTCAGCTCAAATGCTTATTTTCCATTGAATCGACAAAGACGAAACTTACTGATATCTTTATTCTACTATTACGCATTATCAATATTTCTTTACCCGTCACATATATACAAATCGATACAAATACAAATAAATTAAAGCAATGTATTCCATTCGCACGCCGCTACCGTTGCTGCCGCAGTAAACTACGTACGATGATTAAAACCGAAGGTAGATACGCCTGTTATCACTGCTTTTTTTTTTTTTATTTCCAACCGCGCAAGAAAATACGCGCAGTGCAACGCGAGACTAAGGAAAGCAGCCTGCCTCGGCCCCCGAGTTCTCGTCGAAACTACGCCCGTGACTATACGTAGTTTCGGCTGCGCTCGATGATACACGTACACGCCGGGCTCCTTGTGATTACTCGCGTTATTATACCTCGGAGGGTTCGCAGAAACGTTCGCCACCTGCGGCGGACTTAGAGAAAGGCCGCGCGGAATGCCCGCGCGATTCCTGCATCGCCTGATTTTGGGGCGGTGAAATGAGTCTGGGCGTTGTTCCCTTTTCAAAAGCTTCGAGGGGCGGGGTTCTTTTTTTTTTTTTTATTCGTGTTTACCGGATTATGTTTGGGGAGCGGATTTTGAGAAGAAAAAATGAGAGGAAGTTGCGGTGCTTCGGATCTTTTATAATGAGAGTTTGCATTTTTAGGCCTCGCGAACGTACGCAGCGGTTTTTTTAGTACACTAATTGAATTTTCAAAAAGTCGACTTATTGAGCGGAATGACAATAGGTTTATAAATTTTCATTGGTACGCCTATTGTTCGCTTAATCATTACGCTTGTTAGTATGCAAGATTCGAATCGACTTTTAATGGCGGATAAATTCATTTTTATAGAATATATATATAAGTGTCTTATTCTGCTGTTACCAGTAAATGACGTATTTTTCCAAATTTATAATAAATTATGAATTTAGTAAAGGAGCACAAGTTTTTTTCCGCGATTAAATTATGTTGAACGAGTGCAGTTTTTTAAAAGTACTTTTATTTTAGTAGCTAAAATTCCATTTGTATTCTCCCCGCGCGAAAATGTCTTGATCAGGTGTACAAGTTGTAAAAATACTGCCCTCGACCTCCTGCGAAATCGTAACTATGTTGCGGATATAACCGCCGTATATATTTATCTCGAGGGAAAATTTTATTTAAAAAAAAAAAACCATAGAAAAATTTTAAATATAACAACAGTTTATTTTTTTCTTGAAGTTCAGGATAGCGTAAAATTATGTAAAACATTTTTTTTTTAATTAGATCAACACAGTCGGTAGACGCACGCGTTCTTTTGCAAATATGCTCGCATTGAATTTTTAGCTGTTTTATAAAAACGAAATGAAGAAATTATTTTCACTTAATTGATACAAATTACGCATTAATTGGGACCGTCTACTTGGTCGTCGTTAAATATTATTTTGAACAAGATTATAAGAGGAAAAATTTTTGAGGATTGAAATTATGCTGTGCGCTTACACTTATGTTTTGCGCTTCCAAAAAAGCATTGATCTCTTTCTAAACTTTATTTATACGCTATAACCAATCCAAGACAAATTATAAATCCCCGTACAAAAATCTAATGACCGAATTAGTCCTAGTAATTTCTGTATATAATTCCGCACATTACATATAGTAATTATTTATTAAGTGCGTAAGACGTAGTTGTTTTCGCATTATGTCATCGTGCGTACAAGCAGTGCGTGATTCATTCTCATATATCGCACACGTTTTGCCCGCTATTCCGGCAGTGTATTTGCGACCAATCGTTTCTTTTTCTCTGTTGGTAGAACTTGGAAGAGAAGTAATTAAAAAATAATTAAGATGCTTATAATATTGATAACTGGACGTTTTTATATATTTTCGTAGGAATAGAAATGATATTTTTACGTATTTTCATTCTATAGAAACTACATTGAACGTATAAAGTAGTTTTTAAATGTATCACTCCTACTGGGGTACTAAAAACTTATTTTATTTTTTTTTAATTTTGCTTATATGCGGTTCATATTTTAAAGCAAAATTATATTTTCTTTAATGTCGTAAAAAATAATACAATTCCATCATGTGCGTGCTTAAATTTTTTGTTTCATTGTCGACGTTTATTATTTTGTTTTCTTAAGTGTTTTCTTAAGTACTTCGACACTTGGAATTTTTAATTGCTGAAACCATAAATTATTTCACTCTTCACTGTTCAAATACGAAAACCCAATTTTTCCATTAATGGATAAATTATAAAAATTACTTAGGAAAGTTCAAAATTGTTCAATCCAACTCCCACACTTACGAAATTTATCTGACTATATAGACTTACAGTATCAAGAGGCGCGATAGCGCCTCGAGGCAAGTCTGAGGTTCGAACGAATGACCAGCCTACGAGGCCGCTGTATGCGGGCCTCTCTATGTATAGTATAACTTACACCAACCACAAAAATTCAGTTTTCCATTGTCGTTATGTTTAATTTACTTTTAATATTAGCTTCAGTGTGCTGAATCAAGAAAATTTGCATAGAAAAAGACCAATTTCATTTTCTTACAATGTGGTATAACACATAATCAGTCAACTTTGTTATAAACGTTAATGTTGTGAATTTGTTTCTTAGTAACCGCTTTACGTAAACATAAAAGGACAGAATGATTCCTTACCCTTACAAAATTTGACATCAATAAGTTATGCAAATTATGCTTTGCAATAAAGTTGGGTTGGGGTAAAGTCGATGCGCCGAAAATCGAATTTCCCAATGCTTTAATCAGTACCAAACTCACATTTCTCTCTCGAAAGCAAGGGACCATAAATGTTTTTCGCTCACCGCGCTTGAGCAACAGCAATGCAAGGTAATATAATGTTCCCCTTTCGTCGCTCTTTTGTCTCACTTGTTTTTCTCGCGGCCGATATGCCTGCGTACGATACGTAACGGTGAGAGCATTTTCGCACTCACGTGTTCGACTCCTATCAGCTGTTTCACGTTCACGGCCACGCAAACGTCGGCGGAAGGTGCAAAATCTGCTGAGAAAAGAGGAGGAGACTTTTATTGTTTACCTTGGCTCGTTTAGCTGCCTCGAATTTTTTGCCCGGCCAGCGCTTCAAGCCGTAAATGTCAAGCCTTTGTCGGTTGCCTTTGCGCTAATTAAAATTGCAATTGATCGCTCTTGGAGGCTTTTCTCCGTAGAGGAGCCGTTTTGTCAGGCCTGCTTAACCGTTGGGGAATTACGCCTCGCAACAATGAGAGTCTTACCTTGCATCGAAAATAAAACGTTTTTCTAATAGTGAAAAAATATTCTTGGCTGTCTAATTATGAGGCAAATTGAACGTTGTGATTACTTTGCAAAGTACAGTAAGGTGTTTTGTTGAAACGTTTATGATATTTAAGGCGATCTAAAAACAAAAAAAAACTTCAAGTACACTATAAAGTAGAACTAATGAATACTTCGTTTTGTTTTTAGGTATCTTGTACTTAATTAGTTATGGTTAATTTTGCTCGTCAATTAGATAAAATAAATTTAACGATATATGATGTCAATAATAAAATAATAATAAAAAATTTATAAGAATATAAAATAAACGATACTTATTGCAACATACGCTCCACTCGTCAAACAGATTAAAAATAGCATAATTTACAATGTAGCATAATTTATAGAATTTTAACGATTTAAAAGACTCATTTAATTACAATGTTTACTTATTTAAGCCAATTTCTGCAATAAAAACAAATAAAAAATTTAATCATTGCTACTTGATTGCAATAAATATTCGATAAAGTCTGCTTACTGCAATACGTATTCTGTAAAATCTGCTAATATTTATCAAACTAGATTTGATTATTAATAATAAATACGCGTGTTGCAAATATAACACGCGAAAAAAACACTTACCTTTCGCATTAATGAAGTGTGCACATCCAACCTACAAGAAAATTTTTCCAATTCTCGAGGCAATAATTTGCAATTAATTCAAATACTAGTTTGCTTTTCTACAAATCAAACTTTGATCGCGCATTTATGTAACAAAACTGCTCAACGAGGACTTAAGCATCCGCACGATTTAGCAGCGCGAGTACAGAAATCATAACGCGCAATAAAAAAAAAACAGTATTTGCTTTTCGCGAAGCGCACGCAGACGCGGACACACCGCGACAAACTCAGTTGGTTTAGTCAGTCCGATTGGGAAGAAAAACAAAAATGATCGTCACGCGAACGCGGAAGGCAGACGATGAGTATCATTAGAGGCGCTGAGTAATATCCCCCGTCCACCTGGACTTTGAGTCCGCGAGTTCAGGGTCAGCCGCGCGTCAATCGCGGCCTCCTTCCGTTTTCGCTTTTCGGACTTTGAGTCCGCAGACGCGCGCGCTTGGCTTCGTTAAAGAGGCACACGGCTTACGTATTTAATAGCACTTCGGGACGGAGAGCTTCTGAGAAACTCCCGCGAAGGAAACGGCAAAGGCACGGAGTTCTCACAGCGGAGCTCATTAATTGGATAAACGAGTGTGTGTGTGCGTGGATGAACGTTTCTTTTTTTTTTTTTGTGCACTGCTTTTATTAGTGTAATTAATAATGTGTTGCGATGATTCAATGTGGGTTGTTGACCGTTTAAAGAATCATTATAAACTGATCTTGCGTTTACGCGTGTTCGATGCTTGGTATTAAACGTATGCAGCTTTCGAAAGTTTATGGGTGATTTATTGTATAGCTTAAACGCTGCTTTAAAAAGTAGATTAAAAAAGAGGCTTGAGCAATTTATGGTGGTACGGGACACACGTAGAATATCTTAGTTTATTAGCTAGCTTTTTATTCAAAAGAAATAAGTATAAAGTTTTAATAACGAAGTTGCGTATAACGTGCGGCTAATTAACATTACAGCTGATCGAGATGGACTTCAATTTGCGAATGCAAGTTATTAAAATTAGTCAATTTATGAATTATACCGGGTAGGAAGTTCTAAATAATAGATAACGTCTCTTGTCTAATGTCAATAAAACTTTCAGGAAATTGCATAAATGAGTTTAAATGGCATAAACGTCGAGACTTGTTTTCCCTCCCATATTACGGAGCTCTGTAATAAATCCCCAAACAAAGTCCCAAGAAAAACTCGTTGCGCAAAAAAGTGCAGGTGAATCTTAATAGGAAGTTTGCGCGCGCCGCGCTCCTGGAAAAATCGGTCGAACAATGCCGCAAATTATTCGAGGCTTTATCTCTTCCGCACCATTCGATCACACTTTTATATTTCGTTTCCGATTGCGCAATCTCGCAATTTTCCGCTGTGTGTGTGTGCGCGCGCGCTTACTGTAAAGCCGAGGCAAGTGCGCCACTTTGCCGTACTCTTTCGCAGAATTTAAAGAATGCTGCGTCGTTAGGCGGTAATCTGCGACAAATTGCTCTAATATTTGTTTTCGTTCATGGGTATAATCGCGGCAAAACATGGGAATAACGAACACTGAGTGATAATAATTAATGAGGTGGCGAGGAAAATTGTTCAAGTCCACTTTGTGAGATTGCAAGTCAGTAAAAAATGATTTAAGTTTCTATTGTCATACTTTTTAAACTTGGTTTAGGCTATTACCTCACATTTAAATAACAAAAAAATGACATAACTAATTACATTCATTTAAAGCAAAATGTATTTCTCTCGGACAAACATTTTGTTTCGTCACTTATTTCATAATTTTAAACAGTCTAATGTATCTATGTAACGCAACAATTACAATTGTATTGTTATGCATGCATTATATATTAAATTAAGAATTTTCAATACTTTCAATTCTTTGTACAAAGGCTTTGTGAATCATTTAAAGCTTTTAAACTATAAAGTTGGAATGTACAACGAAAACGCAGACTTTATAAACGCAATTTGCTGAAACGGTAAAACCGAAACTTTGTAGCTTATTGTAATTAATTGTAGTTAACAGCTGCGCAATATTTAAGTATATAAGGTTAATAAAGATTAATAATTGTTTCGTAATGGACAGATAAGTGAGATCTTTACTTTACTGCTTTTGTAATACAAATTTTAGTTTATTTACGTGCTTCGAAATCAGCAAAGAAGTTGAATCCCCCTTAATCAAACGCTGTTCAAAGTTCATTCTCCAACGTTTAAAATAAAACTAAATAAAATCAACCACTGTTGCGAGGAGGTCCGAGCACATCTTTAATCGCCTTCGATTTTTCAAGTTCACGAGCAACGGCAGGAACGTCGACCCATCAATTTCGTCCGAACCATCAATCGACGCTTCAGAAAAAGCCGAGAGCCGCCGATTCTTTTTTTTTTAAATTCAGTATACCGAACGACGAAAAAGAAACGCGTCTGTTTTCTTTTCTTTTTTTTTCGACGTTTTATTTTCGAAGTTTCTTTGTCTGCTTCAGCGAAGTGCGCGTACTCGTCTCGATCGTTTAATTTCACACGCGCGTATTTGCTTTTTGCGAGCCTTACGCCTTATCTTCTTTGCTCTAGTTATCGAGCCAATGTTAAACGTGGATTTTACATACGGCTATACATAGACGTCGTACCGGGTAAATACGACGAACAGAAGAGTTCAAGATCCCTTAAAACGCTAAATTTACAATGTTCGACGATTGCTTGTTCCTTGTTTTGCATTCGTCGGCTCGAGCAAGTCGATAATGACTGCTACGTTCAGGTGAGGATTGTGCGTTCATGACGCCGCTTGGCAGACATTGCTGTTGACAGGCGTTGATTGTTCATTCAAATTTCGTTGATGAATATTATGTTTTTTCAGAGCTAAATGATTTGTTTTTTGACTGGTGACTGGGCTGCATAACTTATGTGTTTGTGCTAAAAAATTTCCTATCACAGTACTAATTTCTCACTTTTGTTAAGTTTTTAACATTTGTTAAGCGTACTAGCAAGTTAAGTACATCTAGTTTAGCGATAGTCATTAGCTAGGTATTACACGATCACAGGAAGCAATGACAATTCAAGCGTCAAAGTGCGTTGACTTGACTACCTCGGATTGTATGACGTCATTCCTTTTCCTCTCTTCCCTAAGGGACATAAAACGAGAGACGTCAAATCGCATTAAACTATTTGCGACTAAATTGATGTTCCAACTGCGAGCATCTCAAGTGCACGAACCACCTTTTCTTCACAAACAAGAACGTCGAACGAAGATGATCGCTCTGCGAGAGCGAAAATTATTTTTTTTTATGACGCTCAATGAGATTTAATTGTTACATTGCGCTGATATCTGGTTCAATGTTGCTTTGTTATTCAGCGCCAATTTATTTTTAGAATATAATTGAAATATTTCTAGCACGCGCGCGTTTAAAAACGTATCTACACTCGGGGAGAAAAGAGAAACTTGACAAAATACTCATATTTCCAGAACAAAAGTTCGAGACGAGCCATTTCCAGCGCTTACACACGAGGCGAAATAATGCAGCTCGGTAACGAATTGTCTTAAAGCACCGTAAACAGTTTCTCCGAAACGTTTCTTACGGCCGAATTAGCATAATCGCCGTTTCCGCATTATTCAAAGGCGAAATCTCGCCCGCAGCGACGCGATTAATAATCTCCTCGTAAAAGAGCCATCTCCCGCGGCCAACGAGTATAGGAAATCTCATTATCGGCGTCGAACGCCTTTGTGCGTCCGAGAGCGAGGAAATTCGAATTAAGACGAGATTTACGTTTCGTCGTGTGTCCGCGCTATCTGCTTACGTCCTTTATTGCTATTTGATGATTGTAGTGCGTTTGAGCTTTAGCGTTGGGATTATCGCAAGGGCAATGGATTAACAGGTACAGTCGATTAGAGGCGGCGTTGATAAGTATTCTTTTGTCGGGATTCACATTTGTAAACTTATAATAAAAGACACGCGAAGCAGTTTACGACTGGCGGGAATAAAAAAAAATTATAAAACAATTAAAAAATATCACTTTGCTCTCCTAAACGCTAAGTGTATAAGCTCGGTGCTATTTGTTCAATGATTCGCTTTAACGAGTGGCCGCACCGCTCGAAAAACAAATCAAACAAAAAAAAAAAAAAAAAAAAAACCGCGCACCGACAAAAAGAGCCGAGAGAAGTATCCGCTAAAAAACCAGCGGACCAATTACACTCGTCTGTTCCAACTTCCCGCCCGTTCTTACGCGACAAGTGCGTGCACGGATAATCGCGGTGCCGCATCTCAAGTGCAATGCAAATAGCCGAGAAATTACGGCCGATCCGAGATTAAGACGCGCGGCATCGCCGACGCGACCTTGTCGGACTCTCGGACGTACTTATCCGACTGACCCGAGATGAAGCGGGAAGAGCATCAGCTTCTGCCGACACGCTAATCGACAGAAGAGCGCCGCTTAAATTGCCCCGGCGATTAATTCGTCATTTTTGTTTTGTTTTGCCGAGCGGGTCCGAAGAGCGCGAGGAGAGTTTTCCTGCTGTAAATTAGAAGCCGGGAAAATAACGAGTAAAAAATTCGTTTCCACTGCCAAAGTCTGATGAAAGTTTACTGATATTACTTTAAGTTAATCTATTTGAAAACGGAGCAAAGTATAAATAAAGGTAAGAAGAACTTAAAACGTATATTTAAGTGGCTAAAAACAGTTTTCTAATCTAAAAATAACGTTATGGTATTATTCATTGCAAATTGCATGACTAATATTTACACCTGTTTCGCTCATTGATCTAGATTTCTTTCAAAAAATGTTTGTATTACTATCGAGCAGTCCGATATATTCAACACGACCCGGACAAAAAACTGCCTATCACTCTGCCTCCTCGATGGCGCGACAATAAAATCCCAAGCCACGAATTTTCATCGACGACCCATCGGAGCGTACATCCTCTTCGCGGCGCGCGGAAAATCAGCTTTGAAACGGATCTCCGACAACAACACCGCTCGATAATACCCCAGTAATAAAGGCGCCTCGGTCCTCGAAAAGCGAGGAAGCCAGTCAAAGGTCTCTCTCCTCGAACGGCTCGCCGACGTATCCGAACTCCGCCACGGCGAGCGAACAAGTTCACGGTCGTTATGCTCGATGTGGCGGCACGCTCGCTCGCGCCCGCGAATTCGCTACATTGTCACCAGCTGCCTGTATACGTGCAAGCGTTCGCGTATATAATAGCTTTTGGTGGAATTTCGATTGTCCACGGGCCAGGGCACTTCCGGCGCAAGGTCGTCGACTCGGAACTGACTCCTAAACGTATATCCATTGCGCTGGATTTGTCGGAGGCTTGAATACGTAATCGATGCTATACACATTGTAACTTTCGGCAATTATTTTTTGGGGTTTGGAGTAAAGAAACGTAGGGTGAAAATTAATTTTAACCTGGTTTTTGTGTTAAACACTTTGGTAATTTTGGGATTATTTAATAATAGAGTAAGAAGTTGTGGTTTTTCAATACCATTTTCTAAATTGTTCCCCGAGTCGATAGAAATTTTTAAATTATCATTACATATGGTTAGTATTCTACATTTGAATAATTGATGGTAATTTTTTTGAAAAGTTTATTCAAGCTCGTGTGAAAATAGTCCCTTAAATGATTACGTATTTAGACCTTCAACTTTTACAACCACTTCAATCTGTTGTTGACAATTTGAAAATACTGCATTGACGTACTCTGCATGCATTACACGCGATCAATCAATAAATACTCGCAAACTATATAGAGGCGCGTTAAAACGAGAAAAGCGCTTCGCGCGCATGCGCGGCGCTTACAACCCCCCCAAGTTCGATAACCAGCGTCTACGATACCAGACGAAACATTGAACTTGCACATGACGTTACCGCACAGAGCGATGAACTGTTCATTTACGTTCGTTTATAACTTTTACGATTTCAATAAATTTACGATTAAACGAAAATGTCGCCGCTGCTGGTAAAGCATATATATAGTTCGTATTATTACGGCAAGTGCACGACCTTTCCCCATGAATGCACTTGCTATGCTGCGTTACGAGCGCCTTGTAATTTAGAGCGTATTGTGAGAAAGAAATGCGCTGCCACTTTATTCTGAGGTTTACTGGTGGAAAAGTACAGGACGCGACGGTAATAAGTATAATATGACATCCCCATTGTTCAACATTGTATTCTGAATCGGAGAATAAAAGGAGTGAATGTGCCGGAGCTGTAGTAAATAAAGTGACAAACAGTTTTAACTGTGAACAATTCAATTGAAGGTACTCCACAAGTGATTGTCTATGATTTCGTCTCCCTTTGTTGGATTAAATACAGGTAAACAAGCATGAATATTGAAAAGACGTAGAGTAACTAAATTTTGCCTTTTATAGAAAATTCAAATAAAGGTCTCAAAATAAGGCCAAAAACTGTTAAATGCCTCTAACTAGTGGGTTGGACATATATACATATGAGATGTACAACCAGGAGAGTATCACTTGTTTGGGTCACTAACGTTCACTTCGTTCAGCCTAACACGATTTTTCAAAAATTATGAGATCTTTTAGCGAAAATTTAAGAAAACTCGATTTTTGTTCAATCACATATAACTTTTTAACTATTAATTGTATTAGAGTTTTGTAATTTCCGGCATTTGAAAGGTGAGATTAAATCCTGTCGATTAAAAAAAAACCATCCAAAAATCTTCATTTGTTTAAAAGTTATAACTAAATACAAATTTGTAATAAAAGAAACTAAAATTACGTCAATGAATTTTTGTGGATTTTTTATGCTGCTTTAATGGTCATTTTTTGTTGAACCAATTGAATATTTTACGAAAACGCATTCGTGTTCCATCTATTGCCCTCTCCATTTTTTAAGAAGCAGGAAGACAATCACGCTACTTATATACATTGATATTGGGCTACTACACTGTAAAACATAAACATGTAAAATTTCACACATGAAATGGAAGCAAAATTTCAAGCAAGTACATTATTCAATGGATTAAAATATAAAATTTAGGCAATTGTGTATTAAATTCAATGCAAATTGCAAAAAAAAATCTGCTTATTAGCTGTAAAATTACTGTGAATGTGCATTAATTTTTATTTACATGCTCGAAATTCAATGCAAATACGTATTTTTAAACATAAATACATGAAATTTAATGAATTTAATGGAAAAAAATTTCAAGTAAGTGCAATAAATTTCAGGTCAGATTTTTCAATTCTTACAGCATCCCTAAACAGCTTTCATATTAATTCTATCTCAGCTTACCTTATGTTATATTTTCGTAGAAAGCATACATTGATACGTATGTTTAAAAAAAAAACTTTCTAAATTTACCGTGTACAGCTTTTGCGTATGCAGGATTTGCGTCACATTTGCAACTTACAAACTTGCATCAGAGCATATCCTGCAAATTCTACTTGATCGATCGTTCCCGCCGTACATAGTGTACGGACTCATTATACCAGAGAGTAAAAAAGAGCAAGTTCAGCTCTATAAAAAAAAAGAGTTAGGCTGACGTCATCGAATATCTACGTCAGGCGTTATAGGTGAATTGGAGGAAACGTCCTCTTTCTCGTATCCCACCGTGCCGTCGCACGTGATTTTCATTCTATGATGTTGTTCAGAATGGTGTACTAAAAATAATAAATAGAAGTGACGAAAGGAGAAAATTACTCTTTTGAGAATTCTTAATTTTTAATTAAATTGTTTCTCTGATAATGCATAATAAGCAAATGTAATATTCTAGCTTTTACATAAATCCGTTGGAAAATATAATAAGATAACTGTATAATAATCGCAAAGTTTGATATGCTATTGATTTATAGTTTAAAAATGTGTATCTAATTTATTCGTTCTAATATATTCATCACCTTTTTGTAAATAATAATCAAGTTAAATGTGTTACTACTCAAATGATGATGCATAATTGAAATCATATTTTATCTTGTTTATAACAACTTGTCTTATAAAAGTTCCTTGAGATTAGTTACATAAAGGCGAATATGACGAATTAAATAAATTATTCCTTAATAAAGACCTAGA
Organism: Ormyrus pomaceus; assembly: GCA_900474385.1. NCBI lineage: Eukaryota > Metazoa > Arthropoda > Insecta > Hymenoptera > Ormyridae > Ormyrus > Ormyrus pomaceus. Next base: position 58,253 of record UCOM01000370.1, read on the forward strand.
TAAAAAAATGAGCTGTCTGTTAGTTTGATACTTTAATATTAATAGCTATTATCGTTCACCTAAACAATAAAAAATAATTCGTCACGTGCAAAAAGTCTTTCAGTTTTTTAAAATTAGCATGTTCCTTGAATAATTTAATTCAATATTATTAAAAAAGGAAGTAGGAAATATACAATTAAAAGTTTTACTCTTTATAAAAATATAAGAGAATTTTAATGTAATTTAAATGACGGCTTCCTGCCTTCATTAAAATGTATTTTTCGCTTCCGCTCTTAGAATTAATAATCTTAAAGTTTAAACAATTTTGGAGTTTAATAAGTAATTACTGTCGAATTAAATCCGCATTCGTTTTTTTCTCACCAATTTATGCTTTAATAAGAAAATTTCTAAGAAAAATGTTATTCGTAATTTATATTTAGCCTGGCAATAAAGTTTTTACATAAATTTTTAGGAGTGTCAGGAGATTTTACTCTGTAATTTAAAATGTACCTGCTACGAACAGCATTATCTAATTTTACTTGCACATTATCTGCCAAAGAGTTAATTCCTGTATTTTCTAGATTGAACTGCTGCCACTAGCTGACCAGTATTACATGAAAAGCTGACTGGAACATGTAATGTCGTATGAAAGCAGGTTTATCATAGAGTAAATAATAGAGTATCTATTCATTTCTCGTGCTGCTAATTTTCAAAGAATTTGTGATTTAATTAATAGACAGAAAATTGCTCGATAAATAGACGAAAAATAAAAGTGTGTAAGAACTTATATTAAATTAAACTAGTTTTTTATTTTATATATTATACTGTTTTCATTAAAAAAAATTCATCCCAAAATTTATATCTCGGCATTTCCTCGGAAAAGGAAGTTAAACGCAAACAAAAAATATTTTTGAAATCTTTCTTTTCGAAAATTCACCCCAGACAAAAATGAAAGGTTATCCCGATTGTGTACAATTGCCGCAGCTGCGAGCAATAATTAATAATTACGCGGCATTGGCTGCGTGCTCTCCGTGTAATTTAGCGGGGCTCGAACGCGGAACAGCCATAACAATAACAAAAAAAGGCGCTTTATCGCGCACTTTGGTTTTCAAGGATCAACGATTTTTCCGGACCAATAGCCGTCACCGATTCTGCCCATAACGACCTTACTCCGTTCGTAACGAGAGACTCGATCGAAAATTTGATCTTGTCGCGTGGCTCGATTTATTTATTTCCGATAAAAATTGCTTTACATCGCACGAAGCAACGATAAGTTCAACTTAAACAATGCTGTTACGTAATACAATGGATCATATAATTATAAGTTTGCAATTTCTCGTTCCGTCCGAGCATTATGCAATCTTTTATGACATTTTGTTTTCGCAAAAGATTTTAGCTAAAATATCGGCGAAAGATAATAAACAATAGCCACTCTTGAGAAATGATTTTCCCCTGCACGCGACGTAAATTTGATGAGTTTTAGATAGCAGATTGCTTTAAAATGTGTTTCTTTATTTATCTTGGAAAATTGACACTGTTAATACGGTACATTAAATTTAAAAGCTTTTCCCTTGAAAAGGTAACCTCGACAGTTCAAGTTTACAAGCTCGGCGAAGAGCTTCGGATTGCCCTCAAATTAAAATCAATTTAGTACAAACATTATTTTTCGCAATTCGTTATTTTCATCAGAAAATTAAAAAGAATGAGTGGATAATATTAAGTCGACGAAAAACATACATGTCGTCCGAAAAAGGCTTAGCATAAGAAAATTTGCTTAGTTACGAAGAAATTAATGATCATAATTTTTCACATCGAGTTATTGTCAGTCTGCTGCAGCCGGAAATCAGTTTTCTAAGGTCACAATTCCAGTCGTATTCTATACAAACAACACAAATAACAGTTATGACAATAAAAATTAACGCCTCATTGTCTATGAATATTTGTAAGGTCGCATTTTTTTCTTAATACGCACGTCTTCGTCTCCGCGCGGAATACATTATCCATCCAAATTGAACGAGCGAGAGTCCGCGTCGAGAAAAACAATCGCTCCTTCCAGGAACTGAAAACACAGTTTTTCCGCGGCGTCGCTTCATTAGCGAAATGGAAGCCCAAAGCGTCCGTCCTGAATTATGTATGGACATGCACTCGGGGCGCGTGCGTTCGCGACGGCGTTCGAAAGTGGCCGAGACCCAGCTCGCCGCCAGCCCTCGCGGTCGGCGATCGAAAATCGAAGAGCCGCTCGAAACCTAGATTGCAAAAAGTAGACTCCCTATCCCCGCGAGTGGTGAGCAGTTTCGCGACTCGATCGCGCGCGCGTCCCTGTCTGCCGGAACTCGTCGGGTCGCATTATTCCGTGTCGCGGGAGCCGCGTTCCGCGAAGAGCGTCCCCGCGCCGGCGAGGAGGCAGAAAAAGGCGCGCTGGCTCAACGGGTTCACCCACTTTTCCACGCTGCTCCTGATCGAAACTAGACCGGTTGCCGGGATGCCTCGATGGTGTTGCTATTTTTTTTTTATCGCTGTTTCTGGTAATTGGATATCGAATGCTAATTCGTTTCGATGAACGAGTTTGTAATGAAAATGCGGTGGAAAGTTTGAGGGGGATTTGAGTCTGTTGAATTTCGGCATACCGAAGTAACGTGGTATCAATGCAAATGTTGCAAAGAAAACATTCTTTTTAGAAGCTCTTTGCTTTTTCGTACTTTTCAGGCATTGTTTTGACAAGTGTAAAAAATGGTGCAATTTTTTAAATCGATTTTCGATTGACTCTTATCACATGTTCAATATATAGCGAAACAAAGGCCGGTTTAATTTTCATTTAATTAATAATTAATAATTATTTGAAACTTAAATTTAAATGCTGGAAAGGTTGAGTTGGCGGCATTTTCTAATCTAAATAAGAAAATAATTGTTGTCTACTTTTAAAATTCCAGATAAATTTGGTTAACATCAAAGTAAGTTTCAAAAGCAATTTAAACGTGTACTTTTCCACTGCTTTTTAAGAGCCGACTATTCTTTGTTAATATTTTTAAGAGACAAAAGTGTACGACTGGACTTTGACAATAAAATTAGCGAGTTTTGAAAGATACCGATTTATCTTTCAAGTTGGATAGCAGCCACATTCGCATTTTAAGCATTGTATGTAATCTATAGCAATAGTTGCACCAAAAAGTGTACGATTTAATATACAAAATTCGAATCATTTAATGACAAAGAGTTTTATTTTTACTGTTTGTATTAAGGTTGTTAAAATATCCTGAGCGCGACTTGTAAATCTTTCCTTCGTAAAATAAAGAATAAAGTTTCTTTCAAAAGAAATAAGCAAACTTCACAAAATGCAATAAATTGACATTTTTAGGGTTATTACACATCGTTTGATTAAAAAATATTTAGCAGTTCTAATTTAATTTTATCAGTGTTGTTCAGACACATTATCAAGCATGTAATTTGATTAAATCGTTACAGAAATATCTGCCATTAATTTTAGAACATATTGTTCAAACACAGATGTGTTAAATCCACTTTTGATCACGAGGGATGTCAAAATAAACTGAATGAATTTTCGAAAGCAAATACGATTGACTTTTATCATATTTCGTTGTTCCTTGTAATATTGAATAATTTGAAAAAGGGCTTCAAATTCGTAATTCAGTTTACTCGGTAATTATTTTTTTTGAATTTCTTAAGAATCGATTATTTCAAAAACTTTCTCCTGCAATACTATGCAAAGTACAGATATTACACGCGTGGTTTTTATTTCGTCCGCTTCAATAATACTTCATTATATCTTTCTAATCAAGTCGCAGTTTACGTAACTTTAATCACGCATATTTCTTGTCTGGCACGTGTAAGTGCATCAAAAACTGATCGTTAATTCTGATCGGTTAAAAAAAATATTGTCGATCCGTGTTAACATTAAAATTTTTCTTCCTTTAATATAGTTAGCTGATTCTTTTCCGTCTTTTTTTTTAATCATAACTAACGAAAATTTCGAATAATGATATTTACGCAATTTGCGGAATGCGAAAAGGGAAACGAGTGAAAGTATATTTAAATTTTATGTGCATACCAAGAGGTTTTAACTTTTCGTCAATTGCTAATATTTTATAAAAGCCTGTTAATTGTACATTCAATTATTATTTTGAAAATAAGTTTAGTCAATTTAAAAAATGATGCAAACTTTACTTTTAAAAGAATATTTTAGTGGCTTTTTGTTCATATCAGGTACTCACTTTAATCATACGTAATAAATAAATGATAAAAATTATCTTAAAAGTTCCACGGGATTTGTTTCTTCTTCTGTAAGTTTCTTTGTATTGACGGCCGATAGTAAATCAAAGACCGATCGAACGATAAGCAACACGTTTGTTGCCACCTGATCATCGGAACAAGTTACAGGATATTTTTGCATTTCGCTTGCTAATTACGAATTCTTGCACGAATAGTTCTTCACTGTTAATGCAAATTCTTCAATTGACGAAAAAGAGGCAGTAAAATAGTTTATATTAGATTATTGATAATTTAAATTTGATAATGGTTTAAAGTTTAAGCTACTTGGGTCTGCGGATATAAATCTTCGCTCTTTATAAATATAATTATAGTATAAAAATAATTTTACCTTTGCTTAATTCTACATATAAATTAATTATTTTATTGTTATTCATGAATTTATAGGAATTTTTCGTTCTTTGCAGAATATCAACATTGTCTGTAGAATGTTACAATTATTACGCAAAATTAGAATTCTTTATAGAATATTTATTGTTTTCGTCCAAGTTTATTCTATTATCATAATTCACAATAAAGTAAAGCTTCCCTTGTAAGTACCGTTACCAAAAAGATCTTATTAAAACATTCGATGCGCTCGGCTACGTCACGCCATTTGTTGTCAGCAAATGTGCCAAAATAAACACTAAAGACCCAGTAACTTTACGGTTGTTAATAGATTATCCGGTTTTCGGCGGATTTTGGCGGTTCGCTCAAAATCACTTGGCATCATATATTTTATTAGAGATGAAACAAAAATGCGCTTCCGAACGATATTTTTATATGGTCCCGTTACTTTTAAAATAATTAAGTGACTCGAAAGCACACGCGTGATCGTTGAATTTCTTCCGATAAAACGCCGCCACGCACTTAAAATGTAATACATATTTTTTATATAACTTCAAACATTATTTAATCTTTATTATCATTTCTGTTACAGGTGAGTAACGGATAACAGTACTAATTCAGTTTCTCCACCCGCGTGAGTTACAATATATACCATTTATTATATTCTCTTGGTGCGCAAAAGGCGCGCAATAAATTCCGAAACCCGCCGATGAAACGACAGCGGAGTATACCCCAGCGGAGACTCTTCCGTTACTCGGCGATCGACGAAGTCGCGCGTTAACAAACGTCAAATGTAATCGGAAGCTCTCTCGCATCCTCAGATCCGCGAAGGTGAACCGAGCCGTGCCCGGACTGATAAGTGTCTCTCCGTCGCGAGGCGACCTTCGCTAAGGTTCTTCTCTCGCGGTCCGAGCCTGGCCTTGGCCACCGACGCGGCGAGTCGCGGCAAATCATTAATTTATATAGGCGGCGTGTAAATGACACTTGTGTACTTCCGGTCGGCGAAGGTTGTCCTGCGATGATATGGCCGCTCGAGCGGAGAGAGACTTTTCGGCGTCGCGCGATCAGACGACGTTTTTTTTTTATAGGGAGGGACGCTCGGAGAGTCGTTTTAAATTTAGTTCTTTTCGAAGCCGGGAAGTGGTTAGATGTGTATTAGTTAAATAATTGTCGAGTCTTGGTTTTTTTCTCATCGGCGAACGAGGAAAATTTGAAGGATTTAAAGATTAAAAATAGTGTCAACTTCAGATTTGAGGTATAAATAGAAGATTCTTAGACGATGTAATGTTTAAAGCTAATTATAGATATTATATAAAAAGACTAGTATTATAAGTTTGTATTTATTTTGGGTCATGAAGGTTATCGGTAGAATGATGAGTTTGCTAATGAAGACGTTTCGACTAACTTTACATCTCTGTAAAAGATTTCTTTTTATTCGTGTCTAATTATTCTAAAACAAGTTAAAACTTCGGAGCTAATTTTTATGTCTTCATTGTTGCTTTGGAATAATAGCATTCTTTTTTAAAATTCCTATTATTAAAAATTGATTCAGATTACTTTTAATACCGAAAAAATTAAAGAATATATCTGTAGAGTAAAAGAAAATTCCAGAATTGCACAAGCGTTTGGCTCGACATCAAATGAATCTCGTATTGTATTTCGATGAAACATCCGAGACGATTTTTATGACCGACTCTGTACTTACAGCCAACGTCCCGTCTCACCCTGCCCGATTTGACTGTGATCTTCAGCCGAAATTAGTTTGCTCCGAGGCGGTGATAAATTGGCAAAGGACGTGCGAGTCTCGAAGCCAATGACCCTTGTAATTTAGGATCGCGGCAGCGAGAAAAGCTGACAAACACCCAACGAGCGCCGTGTGAATGTTTCATTAACAAACGTCTCTTTACTTACCCCTGCTTTTGATCGCCTGCAAGTACTTTTCCCTTGCTGACAGCTGCGGGAGGCAGGAATATTTTGGAATGTATAGCGAAAATATTTTTTTTATCGGCGTCAGCTGGAATTTGTGTACAATTTCTTACATAGAATCATTAGCATTGCAAAGTTTCCTTCGGCAATGAATAATTTGAATTTTATCAATGTGCATTTGTGTACGTTTCTTTTAGAATGTGATATTTAATTTCTGAGTTGGTTTAAGTATTTATATGATTTCTTGGGTACCATTAAAACGACTGAAAATAATGTTGACGGTTGTAAACTCGTCCTTGAATTTGCGTGCGGAGTTTTGAATCACATGTCGACTTCTTACTTTCACTTATAATTCATTCCTCGCCATTACCTCTGTAAACGTAGTTATCGAAGTTATTATTATGATATGTTACTTAATTTCGATCTTTTTGCTATAAACATTCTTAAGGAAACTTCAATTTTTAATCCAAGAATAAATTGATGTATTTAATTAAAAAATTTGATTTGAAGTATTTAAAAAAGTAAATGGCGCTTTAACAAATTAGAAAAAAAACCTTAAATTACGAATTTAGTGTTCGAGAAGCATTTTAAAACAATTTTAAAATCCTGTTTTGCGTATGCCGTGAGTACGTTAAGAAGGAAACGTGACGATGCGATTAACGCGTCATAAATTATGTTACTCTAGCGCAGGCAACTTTCTGCGAGGAGAATTTAACGAATACATTTATTACTAATTTTGACGATCATTTCATTACTACAGTGCTACTTTAGTAATTTAATAAAATTTATTTGAAGTTGATAATAAAACTTATAGTTTTACTGTAGCTCTAACTACGCATATTATCAATATTATTATAATCCATACCTGAACAATTCTCAAAATCCTTAATCTTGTTATAAAAAATTTCTAGTCGATCAAAGATAAAAAGAATATCTTGGTTTGTAATGAAAGGAATAAAAACTTAGCCTTCAAATTCATCTTTTGATTACAAACATGCTTATTTAATATTCTTGCAAAAGTGAAAAAAATCATTCTCTCAAGGTGCATGCTCGTTTTCAGCAAATCATTAAACAACTGTTAACTGTTGCTAAAAGTAGGCAAAAAATCCTAACTGTTTCTCACGAACATTTTTGCACGCAACTAAAAAATCAACTATACAATTAACACTGAGTTGCGTCGGATTTATTTGCTATTATCTAGTGGCTTCTCTTTTTCAGGCTAAGAAGCAAGGAAGAAAGAAACTGGTTTGATTTCTTCCATGATGCGAAAAAGTAACTCAGAATGAGTCGATGCATAGTTATTTTTTTTTATCATTGATTCACAAATCGAACGAAAATGTAATGCTTCATACAAGAATATGTGTTCTTTTGAAATTTAACACGTAGATAACAATCAGAGAAGTCGGTTGATTCAAGCCTAGAAAACTGAGGCTTATCATGAGTTATCTAACTAGGAAATACTTTTTTATAAGTAACGACACAACTTTAGACAGTCGAAATATTCCTAATTTTTGTATTATGCAAAAAATATCTCTAATCAATGAATCGGAAAACAGTAAAGTGGATAATTTTTATATAATCAAGATAATCAAAGTGTAATAGACCTGCTATGTATGCTAATAAATTGCTTTTTTTCTATTGTTATAATAGATCTAATTTTTATATAATTTTTTACCAAATTCTGTTTTTAATGAAATTAAAAAAGTATTTTTGTAGGATAGTAAATATAAAGTAAACAACCACATTGCAGAAAATTAATACTTTATAACTTATTGGTGCATCTTATTTTATTTTATGACACATTAATACATGAACTGAGGAACGTCTAATTGACAAATATACACGTGTACACGTTCACTCTGTACACACTCTAAATATACATATATAAAATCTATTTATCTATAAATACACATTTTCAAACATTTTAGATTCAAGAATTCATGCTTCGACTGTGAATTTCCTGTTAACAGTGCTATTTGAAAGTGTAACAGATTTGATCATCAAATATTTGTTTGTATCGTATGAGTGAAGAGAAATACCGCAGATTGCATTAACTCTTTATTTTTAGCCGTATATACTTATACGCAAAAATGATCTTCACATTGAAGGAGAAAAAACAAAGCAATTTGCCACTTATCTTTGATTTATTATATAAAACCTAATAATAAAATCGTTCTTATACATGTTCTTCAATTTTTAGCACGCAATGTTCATGCTCATAAAAAATATCAACATTGCTTATCCGCTTTTTTTATGTTCCCATAAAAGAAACTGAGACATGATATAGCTGATTTATATTAGCATGAGTATTTTGATAAATTCATCTCATTTTTTAAGTTTCTTAGAACGATTAATTTATGCAAAATCGTTAAAAATAAATGTAAAAAGTACAGTTTTATAAAAAAAATAAATAAAATAAAAAAAAATTAATAACAAATATTAAATAAGAAAATTGTGCTATAAAACTTTTGACGTATCAATCGCTGAATCATGCGGGTTGCTGTTGCACAATATTCAGCTTTAAATAAACAAAAGATGTGGACTTTGATAAAAAAAGTAATACCTTCCGCCTTGTCATATACAATTTATGTGACAACGTAGATTTGAAAATCATAAAACTTCTTGCTTCACTCACATTACAGCTTAAAATAACAAAAATCATCTGATTAACAAAACTTCCAATCGAAATAATTTCTTTTAAAAAATTTGCCATCATGTATAAACTTTAAGGTACAATCGTATAAAGTATAAAATTTTATACGACATTTATAGAAATCAAATAAATTTACTGATATAATTTATAAGTACACCATCTTACGTATACCTTAACTGTAGAAATTTTTCTCTGGTTTTGAACAACCTAACAACCTTAAATATCTCTTTTTAACGAAAAATAAATGCATTTTCGAATCTAAAAAGTTTAAAGAGCCTTACTTTGACGGTATCGTTTGGAATAAGTGTCACTTGCCATTAATAACAAGTTCTCTTTAAATGGTTCACTTTCTCCATTGCTTGTAAAGACGTGTAGAGGTGATAGTTATCGAAGAACCATAATAGGAGTTCGATCGAGTGCATGCATAATAAGGCGCAAGGCAATGCCTTCAGAGAATACAAAGTAAGGCTAATATATTTATGTGTTTGTTTTCTTGTTTTGGATTTAATGCTTTCGCTTTCGGAATGCGTAGATACCACTATTTGCAAATGATCTTTATTTTAACTTCTTTTGGTCTTATTTAGAGTCAAGATATACCATTCAAGATTCAATTGTGTTATACAGATTTAACTTGAGGATTATTATTAATGACAAATATTTAAACAATTGAGTGAGATAAATAATCTGCTGATTACTAATAAGTATAATATTATTATATCTATAGTGTAGAAAATTTGTATCGCCAACTTTATAGCCTTGCCAATGCTATAAAGTAATAAAACTTGTTTTGCATCTTTAGGGTATACTTTTTCTTTTCAGAAAGTTAAAATTGTATGAAAATAATGTTTATTTCTTAATATTTAGTGATTTATTAATCGCAATAGGAAAATTGACTTTTTGTTGTAAATGCTTTAGCAAAGGTTGGATATCGAAATTGAATATTGAATAACTGCCAGTAAATTAAAATGTTTGTTTTGAGATCAGGTGATGCTGATCGACTATACAAAATAATTGTCTTAAATAAAAGCCGCTTGAATACATTATAATTATTATAAAATTTTAATTTATAATTAAAATTACATAAAGAACGAAACGGTTACGTGATATAACACTTGTTGCTCCACTTAATTGTAGAAAATTCCATTGCTTGGTCATATCTTTCGATAAGTACTTCTATCATATAATCTAGACATTGCTTAGACTCATAGGCGTCTGTAAGAAGCTCCTCTTATAAACGACTTGTTTTTCCAAACGTTTTTCACTTTCCGTCGCGAAATTTGATTTGCTTACAACGTTTCCACTGCCAGGGTCGAGTCCCGCGGAAGCGTCTAACAATTTTTCTGGCTCTTGTCCAAAACACGAAATTGTTTACATCTAAAATTCTGTGAAAAGTAAGAAAAAAAAACACTTATATCTCTTGATTTTATTTTCGTATTTGTGTTTAATAGTGATAGTTAACTGTGTTTGGAGAATTTGAATAACTATTTGTAGAGTTTGTCGAATTCGATTTAGAAGTTTAATCGATTTCAACAGCCCTGCTTTGGGACGTGGGAGAGTTAGTTAATTATAAAAAGTTTAAAAAATTTTTTGCACCATTAAGAATAATTAAACGTAAATTTAATATGATATTTTAAGAACATTTTGAAACCTCTCACTAATGATTCAAACGTATTTATAAGAATTAGCAATATTTGATCTAAAAATAAAAATTTATGCATTTATTAATTTACTAAAATATAAATTTCATTTTACCGCGCAATCTAAATTTAGTTCACCCATCAAATAAGAAGGTACTTCAAAAACTAAAACTTACGTACCATCTGCCATCGCGAACAGCTTGAAATGCAACTACCCTTACAAATAAAATATCTAAAAAGTTATCCTAAAAATTTCACCGGCGCCGTTTCACCGCACATTTTCTCAAGTCGTCAAATAGCTTTGATCTAACTATAATCCCCGACCACCAGCCAAGCAAATAACCTAGAAAACAAAACTAGCCGTGCAGTAGCGGCATGCACGCGGCGCGATTGCATGTGCCGGGAAACTTCCGAAATTCCTGGCCTGCGACGAGCCGCTCATTACGTCCGCGCAACGCTAGCATATCTCGCGAGTGACGCGAGTTCGCTCTCTCTATACCTGTAGGGCGAATTGCGCCGCGACGCGTCGACGCGTCACCGGCGTTGCCTCTCGGGACGTCGTTTTCTCCCGACGACGACGCGAGACGGAATTCGAAGAAACGAACGTCTTTTTTGGCACGCTGCTGAGATGTTCGAGAGGTGGGAGGAGAAGTTCAAAGTCGAGCTACAGGCACACGTACAGTTTTGATTGCTCGGACAAGTGTTTCTCGCCGCTAATTGGGCTCTGTCGTTGAAATTTTTTCGTGCGCGTGCCAACAGGGAGGATTCTAGAATTTGCTTGGCCGAATTACAGTTTAGTTTCTTAAGCGCGCTTTATTGTAGTTATTTGTTTTTCCGTTGGTATACGTTAATAAGATCTAATTACTTTTAACTATTTAGCAATGGAATAATTGGGAAAATCAATTTTGTGTTAATTTTTTAATAACGCACGTTGCAGAACATTTTTCCTATTTGAATCGGATTAAGTCTTTTTGTTTTATTAACTCTAATTTTATTTTACAATTAGTACCTTAGTAGAAATACAAACTAGCAAATTCATTTCCATTCTGTAGATGAGTCATTTTAACGGTTTATTTCAGATAGTTACTAGCCACTTCAAGCACGTCGCACAAAATTGTCTAAAAAATCGTAAACCTTTATCGGGGTAAACTCAATAACGATATCGATAAACTTAGTTTTCATGCAAAACAAACATTAAATTCCAGCACTCTGCATAAGTACTCTGACAAATGCTCTTATAAATTACATTCCTCGTTTAATAGTAGCAATGCTCGACGAGTAATCATAATGAATGAAATTTTTTGATCCGCTTGACGTGAAAAAAACAATCGCGCGACGTTCTCCCCGTTTGAATTTCATGAATGCGCAATATGGACGAGGCAATAGGAAAAAAACATTGAAAATCGTTGAAACGCGTTACGTCGCTCTCCGCGCAGGGTTCTTCCCGATCTGTTAAACCTCGAGTGGCCAGGTGCACGCGAGAATTTATGAAAAATTTCGAATAAAGATGAGGGAATCGCTCGCGATGTAAAGGAAAAGGAAATGAGGAATCAATGCGATATTGTATAAGCGAGCAGCTATATTGATGAAAGAACACGGAAAATAAAATGTAGAAAATAATTAATAGGATTTTTATAAATAATGATTTATTCGTCGAGTGTGATGTAATTATTGTCTTTTTGTATCATTTCTCGGACGATTAAAATAATTAAAACAATATTTTATTCATAACTTGCATACAACTTGATTTTACATCGTGCCTTTTCAGAAATTTAAAACGTACCAAGATACTTTTATTTAAATACATTATCTTTCATTAAACAGTAATATTATTGAATATTTTGCCTAATATATTAGCCTGTCATTCTATAAAAAGCATAAAATGCAACAAATAAATCTACCTTCCAACAGTCGCTTTCTTTTCATTCTTTTACATCCCACGCCACTCTAATGACACTCGTTCCTACCTTTTCTCTCCGTGTTACAGAAGCGAATTTTTCCTTCTTTCTCTCAATTTATTCTGCTTATCCTACTGCAGATGCTTTTCCACCTTTTATCTTTAATACAGACGCGGAACTAACCGGCGTGTGTATATCATCGACGATCGGCAAACAGCGGAGTATACAATACTCGGAAAAGCGTCTGCGGATCAAGTTTGGCTAACTTCCAAAGCTACTCGATCCGCAGCCAAACACAACCAAGTTCGCGGCCTCTCTCTCGCCTTATACCGTTTGTATTTATTCTCTGCCAAAGCTGCGTCCCTTGTTGAGATCGCGTGCAAGAAAAACCACGTGGCGAAAAATAAATTTAACGCTCGAAAGATTTCGGATGATCCTCTTGTATTTTTTGGGAAAAGTCGTTGGGGATTTGTGATCCGGAAAATCCAGATCGTAAAATTTTTCTCGGATCCGAATGGTAACGTCACGGTATATATCTTGTAAATAAAAAATTATTTAATTTTAACATTGTTACTATCGCCCCTGTAACAGTAGAATGTATACTTAAGCGATAATTCGCATAATCAATATATAAATGAGAGAATTACGAGTAAAATAAAATATTTAAACAAAGCATGCCTATTTGATAATATCATAACAGCACAATAATTACCTTCCCTTCGCATTATCTTATCCAGATTTTTTTACTTTCGATAAGCAGATTACATTTTTCAGCCAGTGTTTTATTGAAAGTTATTCTCCAGCGAGACTCGAGGCTGCTTCAAAAGCACTAATTATAAAAGATGAAAGGGATCGCGATGTCGTTTTATCTTGGCGCTGCTAAAAGTTTGTGCACTCAAGATGAAAGATCTCTGTTATCGCTTTCGAGCTCCCGCTTATGGCTCCGCGCACATTATTTGTCTGTATAAATGATCATCCTTGTACCAGATGCGCGCTGGGCGCACCTCGAGGCAGTTTGTAGTAATATCGAGAGAGTGCATCTACAGTGAATCGTCTAAGAGCAATAGAAAGCGAAGTTTTGACGTTTCTGTCGTTCTTCTTCCTGGAAACAATTCATGGACATTATTATTATTACATTAGAATGTAGTTTATAATGCGTTTAAAATGGCATTAAGAATAATAAATGACTGGGTTAAGTATTGATCATATTATGATGATTTATTCATCATTCTATCGCATTCCATTGAAACCAGAATTATTTAAAATATTGACCATATTAATATAATGTATAACGATTCGTCCGACAGGACTATTATTTGGTTGAAGTACTTAGTAATTGCAAAGCAGTGATCATCTGTAATGTGTATCTGTTTGTCGTACAATTAAGCTTAACCTTAGTTATTACATTCTATCATAGATTTCATTCTAAACAAAAAGATTAATGGAGTTATAACGACCAACTTAACTATATTCCAAAAGAACATCGTTACCGGAACATAACAAAAAATATGCTGAATCATCGGAAAAGCTTAGATATGTTGTGTTTGTATTATAAAAATCTTATTTCTGTTTGCCGAACAAACTCATTAGCGGCGGTAATAAATACGTTTATTTTTTACGTCATCCTTAGGTCTCACTAGAAAGATATTCACTTGGTGCACGAAATCACAAGGTCTTTACAGCTCCTGCATGTTTCGCCACCATTCTCGTTCAATCTTGTTTGACATCTGGTTTCAGTGCAAATGCAAAATTGGAGTCTTGTGCGTGCATTGCTTATATATGTGTATTAACGCGAGAGGCGAGTAACATTTCATTAGGTATTTTTGCTTTCTACCCGATTATGCGCGTATTTTCAATTGCAATTGCATCCTTTCACCTTGTTTTTATTTTTTAACGTTATTTATAATTTTGGCAATATTTAAAAAATTGTGTTATTGAATTTTAAATCTGTTTTTATTTCAAACTTCAGAGAAGAATAATAAAAAATATTTTTATTGCCATTATGCATCGAGGAGAGGTGCGTTGCAAAAGAGAATCAACTAAAATAATGTTATTTATACATATTGACTTTAGAACGATTTGTTTTTATTTCAAATTCTTACATTTGAAATGGCGGCGTATCTGAAAATCTTGAAAATTACGTGATAACATTAAGAATAGCTAGGTCAGTCACTGAGGATGATATTTTCGCCACTACAATTTTCGAGTCTCGCGTCGCTATTGCAATGATGATTGCTACTTACTTGTTCACGTGCGCACACGTGATAATACGGTTTAGTACGAGGCGACGCTCTTGCGACAAAACTGGGAGCTGTAATCTTGAGCGCGAGAGTCACATGCGTCGCCATTACCTGTGTGCAGTGTTTTTAGGAATTTTCTAATTTTTTTGTGGTCAAGAGATGTCGCGCATTGGCGGCGGACTAATATGCGTGATTGCGCCAAGTGCAAATGTGGTCTCGAAATTATGATGACAGGATTCTGAAAAAGAAGTACGGTCACGAAGAACACGTTGGAAAGGTGATTTTGTAACTATCTTCTGCTTTTGGAAGGAACTCAAAATTGAAAATATTTAAATTCACTGATTTTTTATTATAGTACAATTAATTGATAAAAGAATATTGTCCTTAATGATGATATGGCTTAAAGCAGAGTCTTTAAAATGCATTTTAACATTTTAAATTAATAACAATATTTATAATGGAAAATATTTAAGTATTACAGGAAATGTTACGCAGTACTTTACTTGGATTTCCTGTAATAAGTAATGTTACTTTTAAATTTATTCTTTGGGATTTCCAATTTATCTCATTGTTTTTCACTTAATTTAAAGACAGGACCATCATTAAATACTCAAGAGAAATTCAATAAATAAAGTAGAAAATGGATAATATTATATTTTTATACTTTAAGATGAATAAATAATGAATTATTCCTCGTATATTTATACTAAATTTCACGGTTAACAGAATCTTTTCATTGCAAAGTTTAAGGTTATTTTAAGGTAAACTTATTTCAAGGATGAATGAATAAGCTGTATTGTTTACCCTTGACCTTTTGGTCAAGTTAATTTCGTTCTAATATAAATTTTTATCATCGTTACTTCCGCTCCACGATTGATATTTTTCAAAAGAAACTGTTTTTAAAAAATAATACTTTTAATTATGGAAGTTTAAATTTATAAAAATGCAGTCTCATGTCCAGATTAGATAGTAAAAAATGAAAAGAAATCCTATCGACTTTGACGATTTCTATTTTACAATAAAATTTAGACAATTCTAATTAATTTTAGTTACCTTTCCAGAATTACTTATTAACAATTTTAATTTATTATTTATAGAAGGCGAAATTCAATACATTACGATGAATGAATCATAAAATTCTTTAGTTATTAAAAATCGATTGGTTACGCTTGATATCAGATCACCTAGCTAATCGATCTTAATTCCAATACTATATGAAATGCATGCAGGTGCCTTCCTTGCGTAAGCGAGAAAACGACGCACATTTATGATAAACGGGCTATCGAGTAAACCCCCGACTAAATTGAAAGTAAATAACTGGAAGAAAATGTAGCTGCAGTGTCCTTTTGTACGATCAGTAGATTATTTCGCAGCGTCGCCACCGTTCATTAAAGCAGAGTTGTAACAATGACCCGTTGACACAAAAACTTACTTTTCGCTTATCTTCGCAAGAAATCGCACGCCGCCGATCGCTCAAATTATTCTCTCGGGAAGCTTTTTCCATTTCTCATCCGCGAACCGAGTCGTCATTGTATTAATTGCTGAGTTATTATCACTTCAAGCTTGCGAAGTATTTACGTCTCCAATATCGGTGAACTGCGGGCATGTGATGGAGTGAAACAATTAGAGATTGCTATTGATAGACTTGCTTTTTAAATAATAATTAAGCGTTGTTTTCTTTCAGTTTTGTTTCAATAGACTAAATATCCATTGTATTGTTTATTAATAATTTATTTGAATTAATTATACCGAAACAGATAAAGTTTATAAGTAAAAGTCAGTGTTTATTAACTGTTTTAAGCATTTCATCGGATTTCGTCACTTATACAATTTTTCCCTCGTACTCTGAAACGGGCTCAACATTTCCCCGTATTTATTCTTGTGGAAACCCCCAAAATCAACGGAATCGTAACCTTTTATTCAAACATAAATAATCTTTATCGGACGAAGTTGATATGATCGGTAGACAATGATATGCACAGGCAGGGGGTATACACTTATTAATAAAAAAAAAGTTATTTACTATCCGTATCTCGCGAACAGTATTGGTTGGGGCATAAAGTATTTTATCTAAGCGAGAGAAAAATTCAAAGGATATATGCATTTTTATGAAAATCGGTAAACGTTGTTTCAACTTATCTGTAATAAATAAAACAGGGTTGCCACTTGACTTCAAGTGCACTTTTCAATGCGTTTTAAATCTGCGGATTATTTTTCTGTGATTGAAATGTCACGTAAAATTTATGATTCATGAAAAGTTTTACTTATAAATACGCTTTTAATTGATTATTATTCATTATAATTAAGCCTTTAAACTGATATTATTGCATTTCTCATGAATAGATAAACCCGGATAAACCATATACGTAATTCTTCGTTTCGGATGGTGATCCCTTCGAAGGGGTAAATGTCGAGTATTTTAATTGCTTTCCAAAAGAGAAGGCTCTTCGAGATAGGGGGTAGGAGGTTTGAATCCTCTTTTGTAAACTTTAAATAATTGTCGAATATTTTATTTAAAATATTAAATTCATTCATATAAATTTCAAAGAATCAATTGAAAATCTCAAAAGATATAAAAAAAATCTTATATTACTTTTAATATATTTGTGTCATTGCTGTTGGTTTATTAGATATTTTAATTTTTAAAATTTACTCATTCACATTCAAGGGATAGTACACATATAGGAATCGTCTATTTAATTTGGGTTATCCATATATTATCTGTAAAGGCAACGTCTTTTTTTCTTCAGATGATGAACAAATATAGTTTTTAAAGTAAACTCTGACTCCTTCTTTTTAAAATATTGACAAACCGTCCTGGGGCAGACAATAATTTTCAGCCTGTCAGAAACAGAAGATTATAATATATTTTAACGAGCGGAAATCTTACAGCAATAAATAACAGATATACCGGACCTGTTACTTTACGTGTTGTTCGGAAAGACCCATTTGTATATCGATATATCTTGTATAACCAAATGCGAGCTTGTCGCAGTGTCTATACGGACGAGCGCTGCGAACGAGCCCCTGAGAATATCTCACTTTTCTTTCTCACTCTGTCTTGCTCACCTGGTGATAAGAATATAATCGAGTGATAAGTAATAAAAGACGAATATTCGAGGCGGCAGAGTCAGTGTCGATCGCAACTCGACACTGGTATGGTCTTCCCGGCTTTTCTGGACGGTTTCCGCGATAATTCTTGAAGGATACACTATCTTTGTTAATTTGAAGAGTTCGAGAAAATATGGTGCTTTAAATATTTGTTCATCCTGTACTGTCAAAACCAGTTTTTTTTTTTTTTTTGTTTTTTTTTTATCGCGTTGACAGTATTTAAACTCAGTGAACAGACTGAAATCAAGGTGAAGAGCGTAAATAAATAATGTGATGAAAGTCAGAGTTGAAGTGTGATTGGAGCTGAAGAATTGAAACTATGCAGTGCAAAGCGTTTAGTAAAATGGTGTTAACATCAAAAGGTTTCTAGAAACATAAGGGCTCGGCATTGCTCTGCTGCAATATTTCATTTCGAAAATCTTTTTAAAATATATGAAAAATTAAAGCACTAATAATAATCTGCATTTTTTAACCAAAACGTACAAATAAAAGTACCTGATACATTAATATACACATTAAAATCTCAACGGACTCACAGTTTAAGCATAACAAGCCTATCCTACACATTTCTCAGTATCTTCAGCTTGAAATTTCCACCCCCGAGAACCTCTCAAATTGTGCAGCTACTTCACGAAGACTTAGACGGCAAGAGTGAGAGAGAGAGAGAGAGAGAGAGAGAGAGAGTGCGTGAGAGCCGCGGCCGCCGTTACCGTGTAAAACAGTGTGCAGTGGCCAGTCGAGAGTTATACTCGTTGAGTTTGACATGTGTGACAGCCGCGCGTTCCTGCTCTCGGCTCGGCACGGCTGCTGCAGGGTCCCTTTGCCCTTCTTCTCGCGGAGACTCAGGTGAAAGTGTCTTCGTCCCTATTTTCTACGACTCGGCGAGAAAATCAGTGGACGCGACAGAGAAGAAGAAAGGAGGACGTCGGCGTGCGCCTTCAGCGTCGCGTTTTCGCACTGGAAAACGGAGAATTGCTGTCGAGACTATACAGGGACTCTGCGCCAAAATGTTCGAGCAGACATCTGCCGCAGCCGGTATGTAAAGATTCTGGGGAACTTGTTTTTACGACTTAGAGCAGCTAGAAAATTTGTGTGGGAATTGTTATGAGAGAAAAAGTAGATATTTTGTTTGTGAAAAAAATATCTACTTTATATATACAGAGGAATATTTTTAAATTATCTTATTCTATCCAAAGAAATAAAGTTCGTAATCTTAAAACTCTGAAGAGCAATAAAGTAGGTAGGCTGAATTGATAAATCTAGATCAAATTCCTGCATTGAATACAGAAAAGCTGAAGATGAATTATTAAAATTAAGCCGATTCGAACATCCGTTATGTAAATAAGTAAAAATTCGCAGAAAAGACGTCTTTGCTAAACTATTTAAAAGTCAGTACTTCGGAGTAAGCATTATTATAAACAGAAATGCTGACGTACGAGATGCATCGAGAGCCTCTTAGATAACATTCTTAAAGCATCATTCATTTTTTCGTTGCTCGGTGCCACTGATTGCACCGACTTGTTGAATTGCTTCGACCGGAATTCCACCTAAACAAGGCGGAATGCCGGGGAAAGAGTTCGTGGCCTTTTTTCGAGTTCGTAGCTCGTTCGAGTGTTTTTTCCTCGCGCTTACAGTTTTCTTTCTCTCTTTTTCTCGAAAGCGCGGGATATTATCTCGATCGATCGATTTTTGTCGCTCGGAATTCGAATAACTTAACGTGCCAAGCGACGCTTGATAACGAGGCAGGCGGTGTGCATATTTTCGCGTATGATGTTCTTGAAAAGGTTCAGTTGCTGTCGCGTTTCTGTGAGAAATGATTTCTTTTATCGAGGTCTCAGACGTACTTATTCCCTCCAGGGCGTGCAGAAGATCGAAGGATTTTATTTATTCGTATAGAAAAAATTTTTACAGGTTTAATAGTTTGGGGGTAAATACGATGATTTGTACGATGTGAACCATGTTTTTGTTTATACCCTTTGCAAATTGCATCAAATCAAAGGTAATTTCGAAATTGAAATTAAAGGTTGACAAATGGTTTTCTTGTGGTAATTGAATTTTGAATATAGGCTTAAAATTGCTTATAAGTTCTCGTTTTAATCTTGCTTTGAAACCCAACCAATTTCGGTAAGATATTCGTAAATTAAAATTACGCCTTTCATTCATCAGAATTGCATAAATGTTATTTATATAAATAGTGCAATAAATACGTGGACGAAAAATGTTTGCTAAAGATTTGAAAAGTTTGTGTAATATTTACTAGAAATTTCGGTAATTTTTTAGATTTTTACTACAAACTATTCAAGATCCACCAACATTTTTTCGTATAGTGTACACCTAAATAAAATAATGTCACGTTAGTCGGGCGAAATATTAAAGGTACTCCGAAAGTACCTTCGTTGCATTATATCACTCAAAATTAGTCTACCGATTTCTCTTAATTTTATCCACGCAATTGTTTACCTTTGTAGATGAAACCACATGATGCCAGTTTCTTCATCGTGTTCTTGATCGAACGTTTACACAGATATATATGTAGATACACACTGTACCGGACGATCGGTAATTTCGACGAGTCCAGCAGTATTTCTCATTCACGAAATCGGGTCGAGCATTCGTAACCGGTTATCGGCGCTGACGTCGCCAGAGTTGAATTACAATAACGATCGCCGTTGCGTGTTGTTACCGTCGATGTCTCTTGATCGCAAAAAGCTCTTCTACGAAAACTCCTTAATTACAAGTTCTTAATTCTCGCGTAGAAAGGAGCTTAATTTTTTGCTAAATAAAGAGTTTTTTGTTAGAGTGAATCATAGGTGAAACTACGTTTAAGTTTAGAAAAAAAAAAACAAGAACATGAGTGGTCTCTAGAATTAATGCAAATTTTTTTCTTTAAAACAAAAAAAGAAACATGAACAGCGTCTTTATTTTGCTAATTTTTTAAAAATTGCTTGATCAGACGATATTTTTTTAAATTTGAACATTCTGTAGTTATTGTATTACACAGCTAATCATAAATTTAATTATACAGACTGTTTTGTAATATATTAAAACAATATCGTCTTAATTAAAAATTAAAAAGAAAAATTTTATAATACAGACATTTTAATATTTAATTAATTGATCTATACCTACGTCCATAATGTCGTTTAGAGACGATGTCCATAAAAGCAATAAATTACAAATGACTAAATACGAACTATGCAACTAAATACGTCAGAAATCCGGTTATTGTGCCGGTCTTGCAGGATCGGTATATCACGACGTGTTGTTTTGTGCAAATGATAGTTTCATGTCAGTCTTCAATTCTTTTCTAGCTTGGCTTATTTTATTCTTGAACGATCCACGTGTCATGTGTATTCAGTATTATCAGTTATTATGTCATATACTTTTGTCACAAGATACTGAGTTTTCGATTTTACGATAATCTTTATCTTAATTTAGACCGATGCATAAATGAAATAGATCATTAAATTCGATAAGAAAACAAATTGCTCTAGCACGATTAAAAAAAATAAAAATTTTAAAAATATTTAAAAAATACGTAAATGAATTGAACTTACATATATTTAATTAAAATTTTTTTCTGTTTAGCTCTATCTACAGCACCCGAAGATGTGGGCGAAGGAATCCAATCACCAGAAAATGACACAAGTAAGTAATCGTTTCAACTTTAAATAAATGTTTATAACCAATTATTATTATCTCTTGTATTCCTTCAAAGTTTTGAAACTCTAAAATATGCTCTTATGTAAAAAATGCTTTAAAAAAATGAATTGTTTTTACAAATGATTTTCAATTTGAAAACTAAATTAGAATTTTGTAAGCTTTCAAATATATTGATGAATAATTTTTAATTTTCTAATTTTTTAATTCAAATAATTGTGTACAAAATTAATCATTACTAGGGTGGTGATTAATTTAAGAACAATTTTAACAGTATCGATAGTTTGCAAAACTACGAAAAAAGTTTATATTACTTTATAAAATACTTTCTATATTTTTTAAATTACTTAATGTTTAACGCGCATTTTTAAAAATATAGATATATTAATGTATATATCGCACTAACTCGTGTTTAACTATTGACGAAGAGAAAGGTGAGAAACTGGTGAAACTATGTTCGTCAAAATTTAGAGCAAAGATGTAAATTATGATTACATCAGTGCACAAAATTACTTAACAGCAATCGGTAAAACAGGTCTTCGGAGTTATCCACATTAACCAATTATATACATATACCCATATAAGGTAGCGTATTTGAGTTATCACTCGAGCAGTGAACAGGTGGTGATAAAACAGGCTGCTACTATTACGACCGTACAAACACCTGTTACCTACTCAGGTAAAGGTAACATTGTGTACCTGACGTTGATTACCTGCAGGTGGTTGCGTTACCTGTCTAGCACCTGTTATGTGTCATCCGAGTCATTAATTCATAGAATGGATATTTTATAATTGGTTTTTTAATTTAATCAATAACTTATAAATTTATTTATTTATTACAAATCAGGTAAAAAATGGTAGAAAAAATATGCTTTATATTAATTTTAATATCGAATAATTGCTATCTTATATTCAGCATTCTCCTACGTATTGTAATAAACTAATAATGGTGGGTCTGAACATCGTTTTAAATGAAATTATTTTTTATGATTCGATATTTTCGCGCTCAAGAAGCTTCTAGAAATTCGAGGAACGGATTTAAAATAATTCTTTGCCTTTCGATAAAAGAAATAAGAACTTAAAATTTATCAATTTTTGATACCCAGACGAAAGATTCATCATTTTACTTGTTATCTCTTAAAGTCGAGTCAGACCAAAGAAGCAAAAAACGCACACATCCATACAATATTAAAGACACATAAAATTTCAGGGCCGCGCGCTGTCAAAATGCGATGTGCTTTCGCTTCGTGGCGTCAGCGGCTTTTTTACTCCCTATCAATTCGCAGACCCCCTCAAAAGCAATAAGAACCGCCAGAAACAATATAACGCAGAAGAAATGACCGGAGACCACAATGCCACTTTAAAATACATCAATATCAAAAGGCGAGGATCAATTGACGGTTAACCCGCGCTATTTCGTCGCGCAATTCATAGCTGTGTTGGCTGCTAAATTCGCATGAAACGTCCAGCTTATAATTAATTTACTCTCCGTCAAAGAATTCTTCCCACGGGAATATGACGAGGTGACACAGGTTAACAGTGCAAAACAATTGTCTAATAATGATGATTTTAGAAACTCGAATTGCAACCGCAAACGGGACAGTAAATTTGTGATTGCTCTTTGAATTGGATATGGTGCTTAGATCATTCTTTGAAATTGATTATAATGGCTTTTAAATAGACTTTTTAAATGTCTTTAACAAGTACAAAATAATGTAGCTTAAATGAATAAACATATGAAGTATTTGATCGTTTTATGATACTTTATGAATTTATTCAGAATTATGTGTACTAAATAATGTTATTAATTTTGCCTCTGATAACATTAATGAGCTTGATCAATACAACAAACCTGTTTACAAGACTTAACCAATCTGAATATGAAAATGCAGAGACGATTTGCGTTTTGCAATTCTCTGCAATTTTTTTCATTGGTAAATATTTACATCAAATATAAATCAAACAATTTGCGTTTGTAATCAATATCTTAATGTACATTAGCTAAAGCTACAAAGTTTCGTGTTCAGCATTCGACATTACGCTTACTTTTGTCATCAAAAGCAGGTCTTGAATCGTTATATACCCTCCAAGAAATTAACCAATAAACATCAGATAATTTTATCATCGATTCCGTTCCTATTCACGTCAATGCACAATTGATGTAATCAACTGCAGCCAATTACTATCGATAATTCTCTATTGCGAATTTGCATTTGAATGACCGACCGAGAAAGAGAACAAATAACGCTCCTGTTCGCTCGTTGGCTACAAAGTCCTGCTCGGCCATCTGATCTTTTTTTTTTCAAACATCCTACCTCTTTGTTAACTAAATCCATTGTATCGGATCAGAAGGGGGGCAAAGCAGCCTACATCATCGATGACTTTGCCGCAAATCGCTATGCGACCCGTTAGAATCCGCTCAACATTTTCCCGTTCGGAGCGTGTTTAGTCATTCGGAGTTAAGTAATTAAAAGCAATTAGCCCTTGACTCGAAACGCGCGTCACATCCTCCGACCGAGGCGCTGCAGAGGCACAAAAAACTGACGTCAGCCACGCGACAAGGCCTCTCTGCATTATGCGCCGAGGTTCCGTCCAACTTTTTCAATCCGCCATTAGAAGTTTCACGGCGAACTGTGCGCCGACTTCTTCTCAATGCGCCTGTTACGAAAAAAAAGTACCATGTTTCGCGTCCGACTGCGTCTCGTACTGCAATGAGAGTGACTTTGGGAATACCCGTTTGCGAAACGGTCTTGCAAACTTGAGATAACGCGGTCTTATCCGATACGAATAAGTATAACCAATCGGTGTGCGTGACAAAACTAGTACATTTATAACGTGTATTCATTGTGAATTCGTGCTCCTTGCATTTCATCAATCGCGATTTACCTGCAAATCTTCCCGGATTCACCCCCGTTAGAGTAATTTACGATCAATACGTTTAATTGCCCGTCCGAGTAAGCGACGAACTCAAAGGAAAAGGAACTCTACAATACCTGAAACAGAATTAAAGCCATGAAAAAACAGAAAGCGACAGCAGTGCCAGGCATTCAATATCCCCCAGATGATTTACAATGGATCTTTGTTGGATCTTTAGCATACGTAGCAGCAGCATATCTTGTGCTACAAGAGAGTATGTATGTATGCACGTATGTATGTATGTATGTGTATAACGGTTGGTGACCTCGGAATCGCTTAGTAACAAGTTGAAAGAGTCTGGGCGCCAAGACCGCCAATGCTCCCTTCTTCTTCTTCTTCTTTTTTTTTTGTCGGGTTACTGCTGTTCTTCGCCAACTTCGGTTATAATACAAGAATGAAAACCGACGGCTGCAGAGCAGCGAAATGACTGCGGTCGCGTTTAAGTTTAGTGCGGTGGCGATGGACTAACTTTATAATACTGGTTTTCAAGTGGCAGCGGCAATTCGAAATCCGCGTTAAAATGTATTTTTTTCGCCAGTTTGTCGAATAAAGAAAACGTTCGCTCGTTCGGAAAATCTTCGACCAAGAGCTCTTATCGCAAAGGTGTCGACGATTAAAACGAATATTTAATCAGCCACCCGCGACTCGCGTTTGCAACTTTAGCATTCGGATAAATTGAAACTATCGCGCGCGCAGATGACGCTTTTATTGAAAAAAGGCGTCGAGATCACGTGACTTTGGCCGGAGTCACGGCTTACCGAAACGCCGTACGTGAAATAGTATCTTTGAGGTTTATCAATACGAGAGTGAAAAATAAGCTCGGGAGCCTCGGCCGAAGGGTGAACGTTTTTACGCTCGCAAGCAGATCTCTGTATAGGTATATGTATGTGTTTGCGTGTGGCTTTGTCGCGAATGTTGATGACCTTAGATGATTGCGGAGGGAGAGCGTATATCTACAAGTAAAGAAATTAAAAGCAAAAGAAGGATGGAGGATTAGTTGACGGGCGCCAATCACAATTGCTTTTAATTGTTGTATAGACCCGTGGATCAATCGGTCGAGTTACGTTAAGGAACTTTGTATCAACAGTTGTAAAATATTCTTTTACTGAAAAGCGGGGATTTTTCCATAAAGTTTCATTAACCATCACTAGTCCAATTTTCTTAATTGATGAAAGCCAATAGACATCGAAAATCTTAATCACTTCCAGCGTCGATCAAACATTTCTTATCACTCGTAAAAAGCGATGACCCGCATCGCACCGTTAAGCACTGAATATCGCCTATGGCATCATCCTTCGCTTCGCATTCCTCGACTGTCAATGTAAAAGGCGGCCTAGAAGTTGAACGACTTCGAAGTCACATTCTTCTCGACGCTCCTCCAAGCGAATTAATCAATTTAATATAGGTAAAATATAAAAAATATTTAAATATTGTATAGGTAACATCGTGGCCTTCTAAACTTGAGGGAATGGGACCTTTATATCATAGAACGCAGAAGAAGCCGCATATTTTAATACTAGTCTAGACAAAGTGGAAGATGGAGAATATACCAGTCCTATACCCGGAATGTTTAGCAGGTAGACGGTTTAGATGGTCTAGGCAGCGCTTGACGCGCTTTTATCGCGAAATATCGATTCGGCGTCGGCTTACCAATTAAAAAGTTTGCCGTCTTTTGGGAGAACTTGTATTCTTTATGAATTAAGTAGAGCGCGGGTCAAATTGCTGTTAAATAGTTTTTTTGGCGATACAAGTATAAAGCAGATTATAAAAAGTTAAAATTTTTGTTGCCCTTTGTTTCTATATCATATTTATACATTTACTTGTAAACAACCAAGTACTGGATAGAATCGCAAAGTAAATCAATTACGAAGTTTTGGAAGCATTCGTAAAAAATTAAACCTTCTTTATGAAAATCTTGCTGCTCTGCAATCAATCGAAGCATTTGCTCGGTACGCGCAATAAAACGAGAAGCTGATCGACTATTCGTAGTCCTGGCAAAACAAACAGCCGGAAGTGCGTTCTTCCATTGACATTGAGCGCACAGAATGGCTTTGCGTATAATTGTCGGGCGTCACGCGAATCGCTTCCTCGAGTCCAATTGATTTTCACGAGTCGTCAAAAGCAAGGAGCCCAATAAAAAAAATCCTAGGACTAAGCGCCAGCCGTCGTCGGAGGTCGGACGTTCTCCTCTGCCAAGGTCCCTCAATTAGTTTGAGGCTCGCGTTTGCCAGGAGCAAGAAAAAGGAGATGTGTGTAGCTTCGATCGGCGCACCCACTCCCGGATGTGTTTACCTGCGCGCACAGAGGCCATTAATGGCAAATAAAAGGTTCGCTTCGACAAAGTTTAAATAATTCGGAGGACGAACGTTGCGTACTGACTGGAAACGACACTGTGCCTATTTTTCGATTAAAACTTCGAAGACGTCAATCAATTTCTTAGATTGTTTGTTAAATCACACAAGTATGATATGGAATGTTATTTTCTTTCAAAGTCCAATTATTTTTAATTTTTTATGAATGCAGACGATCTAAAGAATGGGGTTCAAGTTAATGAATAAAATATATTCGGCAGCTACGCAATTTTCAAATGAAAAGAATGTCGCTTATTTTATTGAGGATATTAAAAGGAGAGTTAAAATTTGATTTACGAAGTTTATATAAATTGCGGTATTTCTTCATATGACATTGATCTATTAAAATAGAAGTTCTTTTATAAGAGATACGCATAATGATGGATCAGTAAATGAATTTAATGAGTTCGTAATTCTCATCGGAATACTCAATTAGAGTAATTACGTATCATCAAAATATTCAGTATAAATGTAGTTATAATGCTAAACATCATTCGTTTCGAGCGAATTGTAATTTCATTTAATCTAATTTAAAATATTTTTTTACGGTCAACCCATAACCCACCACTAGAATTTACTTTCATCGTCGATTAAGAATAATCGTTTCCCATCATAAAACGGCAACCCACAAACTACAACTAATTCTCCCCGCACATTTACGACCGCTTCAGCTGGCCACCGCCTCGAGCCCCTTAAAAATTGAAGGCCCAACAGCGGCGAGGGCAAGAATCAGATCGGAGCCATCGAAACGAGGCTCGGCGAGTACCGCGACGTGCCTCCGCTTTCCAGTAATTGACATTGCTCAGTGTGTTAAGCAGGAGGACGGAAGGG
>UCOM01000371.1:0-85675 GCA_900474385.1 Ormyrus pomaceus
CAGTATTTTAACTCCCCGCATTTGAAAGGTGAGATCAAATCCTATCGATTAAAAAAAAAGACATCAAAAAATCTTTATTTGTTCCAAAGTTATAGCTAAATAAAAATTTGCAATAAAATTAGGCTAAAATTAAATAAGTAGATTTTTTTATGTTATTTTAATGGTCATTCTTTGTTTGACTGAAAGTTACAGGAAAATCCATTACCCATATGTCGTGTGTTCTCCTTGTTAGTAAATGTAAGCTTATTTATTTAAACCGAATATTTCTTTCAAAATGCAACATAAACATCATTTTTATTTTTTAGCACTGGGCTGAACTGTAAGTATATGCATAAATATTTGTGCTTGTGGATTTGTACATTTTATCCATAATAAATAAACTTTCAACAAAGCTTATTTGTACTGCATTTGATGATAACCGCTTTAATGGCGATTGCATATTCAAGAAGTCATATTCAATATGTACCGTTGCAATATTCAATATGTCACCGAGTACAAGTCCGCATAAAAACATTCTACACGACGTGATTTAAAACAGATTGGAATATCAATGTTGACCTCTCTTTTATCTCTTCAATCGTTATCGATTTATCCACTTCACTTTTCATGGAAGGAAAGTATTGCAATACGATTAATTCCGCAATAAATTTGGTACCTATCCTTGGAATCTCACAGTTTTAATATCCCCCTTTCACCTGCATCCTGTAATTCTATTATGATTGAGTATTTCGATAACCTTCTTGACCCATTTCATCGTTTGCAAAATTGAACTACTATTAGAATTGCTATTACTTTATTCGTAAAAAAAATTTTTTTTGAAAACTAAGTTTTATATGATACTTCAACTGCAGTTCTTTATCTGTCTTTTGCACTTTATTGTTTTAATTTTTTTTTTGTCTTTAAACTTTATTGCAAGTTCGTTTCAAACTATTTCAAAAAATACCGCTGCTTTTCTCTTACGATTTCGTTTACTTCCTACGAACTTTTTTAACCGATAGAACTATTTGTATTACTTTTTAAATATTCTTTTTATAAGAAAGAGTGTCAAATTAAAAATTTTTATCTTGGAAATCCTAAAATATACAATCTTTTATTACAAATTCAATTAATGTATAGCAGTGCCAAGTTTTAATTATAGATAGATTTATAAACTATGCTATCAGTTCAATTATTGATTTTGATATTGTCATACGTGACAATATCGAAAATTTACTTTGAAATTATATCGGAATTAATTTAATTTAATAAATAAATCTAAAGCAAACTTAAAACCCAAATTATTTTGTATACTGTATCTCTAATTTAACGCTGGAAATATGGAGAAAAAGTTCCTTTGCCTTTGTAATTTAATCCATCACTGAATTTCGTTCTGGAAGAGGCCTGACAGACTGCATTGCGTATAATTTAAACACATTATTCATTTAAATTTTTGCCTGACACCACTTTTACTCTGCAGTTCTTTGAAAAGAGTAAAATGGCTGTGTTTATCTCAAAAAGTTCTTTTGCTCAAAAGCTAATTTTCATAATTGAGTTTCAATGAGACTAGAGTTGTAGAAAAAACTGCTAAAAGTTAAATTCTAAAAGGAATTTAACAAGAGGGGCTTTGTAAAAGAAAATGAAAAATTTTATGACGCCTTAACACGAATTACTTTTAGCAAATATTGTTTTTAAATTTCTTGGGCTTATTGATGATAATGAAATTTCACAAGATTGGAAACTTAATTAATTATTAGCAATATAAAACAAAAATGATTATAAAGAGCACTTTTCCTAAAAAGGCACTCCACGTTTTACTTTTTTCAAGTTTAATCTAATTCTCTTTATCAAACCTTTCAACAAAGCCTTTTTCCATATACCTTTATCTAATTTATTTAATTTATCCAACTATTTCACAAGCAAAAAATCCGCAAATGTTCGGATTTCAAAGAACTCAAGGTAAACAAGCAAGTAAAGCTCTTCAAAGTCCTTTTATCAGCAATCCGCTCTTCCTTTCCGCTTTCCGACCAAAAAGCATGCAAAAATAATAATAATTTTTAGCGTGCGTCCAAAAGCAGCCGTTCTTTGAAAATCGTTCGACGCGCACCCCAGTTGTTTTTTTACCTAAAGGGGAGTCGCGAAATAATGAAGCAACGTTCGAGTGCAAAAAAGAGCAAAGGGCGATGGTTGTCAAGCCTTATCTCCTCATACGTAAATGTCCGATTTGAAAAGTTCCTGGGCTTTCAAAGAGAGCCCCGGCACCGGAGAAAGAGAGAGGGAGTAGCATAGCTAACACACACTCGATGCTCGGTAACGTTGTATAACGAGGAATCGCGAGTGCTTTCCCTCGCAACTCCCTTTTCCTTCGCTTGCAAAGTGTTTCATCAGCTTCTTGCTTTATTTTTAAAGCTCGATGCGAAACCTTCTAGTCGAAAACGCGGTCGCGTCCCTCTTGACTCGATTTTTGTGTCTGCTTCTCGCGCTTTATATTTATTTTGCCTTTTCCGTCTTCCTTTTTCCCCGGCCCCGTCGAGGGGGCAATTACATTTCGCCTTTGATTGGAGTAGCTGCTCCGCGAGTGTATATTTGCGAACACGAGTGTTATGAAAAATTAAATTAATGCATTAGTCGCCTGGCCTCGCTTTTTTACCTGTGCTGCTGTATTTTTTCATATATATATATATATTTTTTTTATTTTCTTTGGTCACACACTTCGACGTCGAGCTGCCAGGCGGTGAAAAAAGAGAGAGTAACAGTCGTACATCCCTCGAATTGCAGCCGATTTATTGAATCATTCGTACGTTTTTCGCAAACCTATGAGATAAAAATTAATTGTGATTACATTTGCCGATGAATGGAAGCTCTTTTCTCTTTTGTCTTCTTTATTAAACTATTTTTTTAAGAAAAAGTTTTTAAAAAATACCGAAAACGGTATTTTTTCCTACCGTCTATCTTTATTTTTATTTACTGATTCTCTGTATTTTCTTGTAAAATAGTATTGACGTTTAATTTTTAAATAAATTCATTTTGGTTCTGTAAAAGAAAAAATTCCAAAACGCATAGAAAAATAATAAACAATTTAGAAATAGAAAAAAAAAGAAGATAGATCAGATAGTTTCTGTATATAAAATAAACTATTTTTGTGTACAGAAATAAAATATCGTTTTAACTTTTATTTGCCTAAAAAACGCAGACAAACCAATCGTGTTTTTTCTTATTTTTTTATTATTTAATCCACCTTCATACTACACTACACTAAAAAAAAAATTTAGAACCGCAAAAAATGGAAGGAATATCCGTCGCAATAAAAAAGGTTACTTATTGATAATTATCATCAGCACACCGCGTCGGATAAAGGTGAAGAGGAAGAGCCCCATCATTTCAGGGCCATCCAGCGGTGCTCGAGGGCAGAATATAAACAAAAGTCGGCAAGAGCCCGCGAAAAAAAAAGCGAAAAAGGCGAGGAAGAAAAGGGAGGCGCGGCGTTTCTGGCAACGAAACGACGGCCTTTGATGATTTGACTTCTTCAGGGCGGCGCCGCACGACGACGGCACTTGTGCCTGTCGCTCGCCCGTTTTCCCTTTGTGGGGAGGCTTTACTTTGACTGCTATTCTCCAAAAGGAAGGGAGGAGTGAGAAAAAGTATACGCTCGCGAGAGGATCTACAAAAGCCTCTGCCTTCTTCTCCGTTTCAATGTGACAAGAATTAAACATTTCGCGGTTTCGAGGTTTTCTTCTGTGAGAGGAGCCGCTCCGTTGACGCTACTGGGACATTTTTTCCTTGCATTTTCGAGCACGCACACTTGAGCTTATACGCGAGGAGCTATGCGAGAAATTAGCGTCAGTTTTTGAAGTTTCGCTTTAGTTTGGCGCTTTTACGTTTTTCAAAGGGATAATTAGTTGTCTAGGTTTTACAATACAATTCAGCTTTTTGGAAAAAGTAACACCGGTTTAGATTCTTGTATGATTTTGTTACGAATGTCTTCTCACTAAAACGTACTTTCCATAAAAAATATCTCACATAAAATATTAATCTTTAATGATTTCTCGAAGAAGAACAATAAGACTTTTCAAATCAATGGAACCCGCGAACAATTTGAGATTGTGCATTAGCATTAATTGTTGCTCCCAAATGTTTGAACGTGATGCGTGAACGCACAATTATGTCAACTTAATGTCCTACATTTAGTGCAGGCAATGAAACGATAACTAACTCCATTCGCGAATATGCTTGCTCCATTAACAAACCGCAGTTAAACATTGATGTGGGTCCAACAAACCTTATGGAAAATCGCAATCGATGAAAAATTATTTAAATGACCTCATATATGTTAAATAAATATTATAATTTAATTTTAAACATTAATTTACAATTCCAGAATTTATTATAAAATGATTAAAATTATTGCAATTCCACACATATTTTTGTTGCTCACAAAAAATTATAGAAAAACTGGCAAGGTATGGGATTTACATAAAGATAAGTTTGTAAACCAAACGTTGTAGCAAAAGTAGTGTAACGAATAATGAACTTCTTCCCGCTGAAATAAATCAAACAAAATCTAATTTCAACATTTAGAAAGAAACACTTAGTAAACTAAAGCAAATTAAATTCATCGCACAATAAGGACTTTGAGCGCAACCGAGGCTGTAACAATACCGTTAACTTTTTTTATTACCGCTCGTGGTCAATGAAAAAGTTTCGTGACAACTTGGCGATGCAACAATAACAGCGGCGGCTCTCCCCCCAAAGAATGCCGGCACAAAAGAAGAAGAACAAGTTCCGCGTAGGAGGAGGCGAAATTTAGTTAGCCGGCCAAGTTACGAGGTTTCTCGCGATCGGCGCCGTTCGGATATCAAAACTCGTTACCCGACTATCGTGTCCACGCCCTTTTTAAGTTCCGGCCGAGAAGCCAGTTCTAATTCAGGTTCAATGGGTCGCTGTTAGCGCCCCCTGCTAAACTAATGCAAACTGCAGACTTTTATGAACGGAGATACTTAATGCGGGAATTCATTAAAACGGCCGGAGAAACTAACCGGTCTTATCGCGTTTTAACGAGGTGGGGATTCAATCGAGTGTTGAGTTGATAATTTTGCTTATTTGACACGTTATAGAGCACCAGTTAACAAGAAAAATATATAGGAAAATGGGCTTTTTGCTTTATTTAATATATTATTTAATTCCAATTGCTGACAGATAGGTTTATTTGAAAAAGTAGAACTATCAAATTTATCGTTTAACATTATAAAATATAGAAAGCAAATAAGCAATGTTAATTGCTAACCGTAAAAATATCAGTTAATTGATATAAATTTTGAAGTAGTTTATTTATAAATAAATATAAACTAATAATATATGATCATTAATATTCATAAATCTTCCCAACTGTATAGCAGCTAGCAGACCATTTCTAGTAAATTGTAGTCATACACTAAATAAATAATTTGTATTCAACAATATTATTACGTGTAATACATTGATATATTTTACATAGTATATTTAAGACTGTTTCTGTGAATATTGATCGAATTTAAATTACAATAAATATTATCTATCAAAATGTTCTTTATATACACACAAGGATAATATTAAAATTAGAAAATTATACAGCCTGTTCTTGATAATTTTTGTTTATCATAATCTGCCTACGTAAATAGAGCACAATGCTAATGTGATAAGTTTGAAACTCTATTAGTGAGTACATCAGCCGTCAACTCTGTGAAATTGCTTTGGGAATATTGAAAATTTATGTTGCAAATTCTATGAAAGCTAATATATCATACTGATCCGTAAAAACTCGATACATGAATTCATCTACACTGTCTCATAGAAAAAAGCTATAACTTTACATCAGAAGCTTTGTGCAAAAATTATTCTAATTGCTAAACTTTTTTGCTCCGAGAGATGCAGCTAACGAGAGCCAAATTAAAAATCTTATAAAACCCAAATACAAGTCATTGGAGTGAGCTTTAATCAATTTCTCGTGAATATAAAATGATTACTATCCAGACTAGGGTTGCGAATCCAGTTTATCAATAAATTCTCTTGGGCGTGCATGTGGGAATTATTCAAATAAAATGTACATATGGGTGCAAATTCATGAATCCCAAATGAACATTCGCAACGAGTGAATTCGCCAATATGCAAAATGTCATTATATCATAACACTATATGTACCTAACTTGCGATTTTACACATGAAAACGATTTGATTATTTAGACGGTTGTAAAATAATTCCTCTTCGTTAAAATGGCGGTAAAATCTGTGGGATGTACTAGTAGTATCGTTTGGAGGTGTTTACAAGTTGCTTCTCTAATTATAAATTGCATTGATTTTGTTATTGGTTATTTTACCTGTATAAAACGATATTGATATTTCCTCTCAGACAGTTTATTAGTTTTTTGAATTTGTATTTTTATAAAATATAGAATAATTTATAAAATATCTTCAGAAAATAAAACTTTCATAAAAAAAGTGAAGTTAATTAAAAGGTAACTTTTTCGTTTTGTTAAGAAAGATAAGATTGAGAAGTTACTCTTCTTCAGAAGTACAAAGAAATCCAATTTCCTGCAAATCGTACCAAGCGTTCTTTATAGAAAATTTTTTTATTTGTTTTTGCAGCGCTTTATACACTAACCACTTTTGAAGAATTCCTCACATAACAATTTTTTAACTATTTAAAAACTATGTATTAGTAATAAATATTGAAATAATAGATTCTTGCATGAATAAGGAATGAATATTATTCGAAGAAATATGAAAGTGTAAATTGAGATTGTAGCTACAACTAATATTTGAACTAGGAGAAGGTATAAATATGCATAAATTGAATGTGTTATAAAAGCAAGGAAATAATTTCTCTTGATATTGAAGTTTATTCGAGATATTGAATAATGTATAATAATCTATTTCCGATCAATTAGGGTTTAAGTTAGAATTAAATCAAGCTTATACAAACTCAGTAACGTTCAGTAGTAATAGATTATTGTTTTTATAATGCACGTGATAATATTATCTAATTCCTTATTTTTTATACCAAGCAGAAAACTTGGTTACCACTAACAACTCCTTTTAAATGAATTGCAAATACTTTATCGGGCAACGAACAATCCAAATATAAATTTCAGAAACCTTTTAGGGCGACGCTGCAGAGAATAGATATCTTTAAAATCCAATTTTCGAAAGAATCTTGAGCCAATATTTTCGGCGATATCCACAAATCACCCGAATATATATTGCATTTTAAAAAGTAAAAGCTCAGCCGCAAAAACCGACCGGCGAAATCCGGACTCCGATAAACGCAATCGATGCACACTTTCCCCGATTTGTCCAAAATCCATCGCGGCAGCTTGCGGTAGGGTTTGTTTCTGCAACAGGTTTATTTTCCAAGCGAGCCAACGACGACGAGCAACTCAATATATCGAATAGGTATTTCCGGGAGTTACCATAGCGAAGGCACATAAGCTACTCCCTCTCTTTCTCTCTCTCTGGCTATCATCGCAACTTCAATAAGTTTATCCGCTTAAAAATTTGTTGATTGGCACCGTCCCTTGATGAAAATATTTTTTATGCAGTCGATCATGGATTTAGTTTGATAAAAGTATTCCTTTTGAATGTTTATGGGGTAATCAATCTTGAATTATAAATTTTATTTCGAGTCAACGATTTTTTGGTAGTATTTTGAAATTTGCTTGGCTTAAAGATTTTTAGTTTTATATTGATTAGTGTTACCTAATAATGGGATTATTATTATTTAGCATATATTATTGAAAATATAGATATTGGTTTCAATGGATTTCTACATAGAGTTGAAAGGAAAATTAATTCATGCATGCAAAATATTGTACTATTCTTTGGGTAATCATAGAAATAGTATACTGAGTGTGACTAATCTTTTGAAATTCAATTCTGTAATATGTCTCAATAACGTTGGTATCCAATTTTGTAGAAGTGTATCCAAGAGCAGCCCTATAAGTGTGCCCGAAATTTCGAGCCGTCAATGATTTTCAACCAATTATTGCGGGCACATGCGTGAACGTTGAATAGCCCCGAGAGGGTACAATCATAATTGATTGAAAAATGTTCATTGCCCGGCGCCTATTTACTCGCCCTCTTTAAATATTCACTTTTAATTGCGAATGAAAAATGAATAGAATTTGATTCATGATTTCTTTATCAAAGATAAATCGAGTTCATGATCCGATCGACAATGTTTAATAATAGTTAATCTCTTACAAGCCATTTTGAGAGAACTTGTAACAAATTTGAAAAATAAATCCACGTTTAGACTCTAATAGACATATATAAACTGTCTCCAGTAGTTGTATACAACAAGTCCATTTCTATTATTCAAGAATATGTAACTACCTTCAATATAATGTTTATGTGAGTTCAATCGCCAACCAAGAGATACCATCAGTGGCAAGCATCGTTTTCAGCATCATAGTGGTCGATTATCTTGAATTTATATTGTTAAGCCTATGACGATGCGATTCCGTTGAAGCACGACTCAAAGGTTTATCAGGCTATAAATGCGTTGCGGATTTTAGCAAAGTTCGCCGGAAATCATAAAGACGATAGTTTGATAAGCCAGACTTAGGGATTGCTCAATGAAGGCTTGACATCATATTGAAGCGCATAAAGATGATGGCCAAAATCAGGTCAGTCATTTACAAATGAATATGCTTCTGCATCGCATTATGTGAAATCGATAATTAAAAGCTTTTAAATATCCTATGGTAATTGCGGGCAGGAGATAAAGGGAAGATTAACTGGTATTTATAAAAGTCTTGAAAAATGCATTATGCGTTAGTTCAAAACAGATTTCGCGGATTTCTAAAAGATTAAATAACGGTATTTTAATTATGTAATACTAAACCGTTTTATACTATTTTATATTACGAATATATTAAAATTCAACTTATATCTCGTTTGAGTTATAGGTGTTCTACTTTTTTATAGAAATACCATTGCACAGCCATTCTTATATTTTCATTAAATATATGAATCTCATAAAACGTTTGAAGTTTTGAAATACGACGTATGTTCTGTTTTATCGAAGCCTAAAACTTGCAGAATGTTAACAATTGTATATTATCAGATGTGCCTAGTTCATTTTAGCTAATCGAAATATATATATATATATATATATATATTGTATCAGGCCCTATTTATCTTTTATTCATTTTCTATCACGTTGGTTATTCATGGTTTCTAAAGGCATTATATGAAGACTTTTATTTTGTAAATCAAAATATCAGAAAAATGTGCACTTCAGAGGGCTAAACAAACCACATCTACAGCATTTACCGCACCGAGGTCAGTTCTAGTTGAAGAGCATAATGCCATCTCAAGGGGGAGAGAGCCGTGAAAAATGAAAAAGCAGTGCAGTGGCTTGTACTGAAAGCTAAAAGAGAGTAAATAATATAAGAGTAATGCTCTTAATAATTCGAGAAGGAAAAAGGGAATTTATTTATAATATATTCATTAAAACATATTTTTATAACTTTATTTTAAAACAATATACGGATGCACTGCTAATAAACAATGTTAACATATCAATATACTTGTATGTAAAAAAAAGCGAGTTAACTGTTGGATGTTCACTGTTTTTTTTCTTTTCTCATTAAATTTTTTCATTCTTGAATTAACAATTTTATGATAAATTATTTAGTGGTATATAAAGTAACTTCAAAATTATCATTAAATTTTACAATTCATTTTCGTAATTTTTTAAATGTTAAAAGATTATTTTTAAATAACATAAGGTAAAATTTCAGATTTAAAAAGGCGGAATTAGTTTAAAAAAAAAGAAAATATGCGATACTTGACTCCTCCTTGACTAAAATTTTTAGAAAGTTTGAGAGTAATTACATAATTTTCATAAATTCAAAAATTTTGCTACTTAATCTTTTTAATATTCACGCTTATTTTCAAGTAGAAATGAGGGATTTTTTTACGTTACAACATCTTGACGGGTCTCCTATGAGTTTTTAAAAATATATAAAAGTTTTTTAAAATAACTTTATACAATAAAGAAATGTAGAAAAAGCCAATTCTAATTTGTGAAAAATCCTTCAAACAATTTGTAATCAATGAGTGTTTGTTAATGATTACCTTAATCCAGAGAACAAATAATTAGTCATGCAAACAGAGTCACATAACAATACAATCTATTGAATATTTATGCTGCTAGTCTCTTGAATATTGGCTAAAGCAGATATATTTCAAATCTTAAAATTAAATCAGTTTCCCAATTCTATATGCCAATGCAAATAAATCAATACCTAAAACCACATTTCACCGAGCATAACCTAAAAAAGCTCGAAGATTCCATCGCTCAAAAAATAAACAAAGCCGTCATTACCGCGGCAATTAGAGAAGTGATTCATCAAAGCGAACATCTTAATCGATCTGGCGCAACGTCCAACTTGGCCAGACGGCGATTTTTCATCCTGCCGAATGTTGATTCGTCGGCGGCTATTATCGAAAGTCGGAAAGTTGCCCGTCCGCCTCCTGTTGCGCATTCCGTGATAGATTCATCGAAACGAATCCCACCGGATTCGCTCCTTCGAGTAATGAAGGATTAAATTCGAATGGACAAGTTTCGCTAGTTGGGCGAATTTGTTGCATAATGAGTGGAGGGAATACGTCGGCTGATCCTTCATTAAGCTGTGCGCGTACAAATTTCAACAGCGTTTTATTTAAAATTTTAATAGCATTTCATTTAAAAAGAAAACTACATGTATACACTTTTTTTTACGATTCAATATTCACGTTTGCATTCATGTTTTTTAAAACAATTACTAGTCTTGAATTAAATCATTATTTTTATAAATTGAATTTTGTAGGGTATGACAATGATAAAGGCCTTAAGATAAGAAGCTGACTGTTAGGACCATTCGAATGGTTTGCACCTTAAAGCGCATATAGACAAAATGGGCTGCTGTCTCGTCTTCCGCGAAGTCGAAGAAAGAACTAACAAAGGCTTCGATGCCTTTGACCAACTAATTCTGTTTCCGTCTAATAAGTTTGTACATATAACCAAACGAAAATATGACATTTTTAACAATCTATTGAGTATTATTTGACACTTGTTCTGTCATTATATCATTATGATACATTACTATTCAAAAGAAGATTTTACCGCATATTATAAAATTATCATACTTAACATTCCGAAAGCTAAATTCTTTTAAACATCTTTTTAATATTAAAATCTGCGCGCTTCATTAAAAAATCAACTGTAATACATCGATCCGAACGAAAATTAGCGATCATTAATTAAAATTTTTAACTCAACTATCGGAAATCTGCGGTTGTGCACCAGCTTTGCAGATTTAACGAATATGGATGACCTAAATTCGGTGCAGGTAGTACGTAGTACGATTTATTTTCTTTTTTTTTTACGATCGATATTTCATTTCCGTACAAATGAGGCAATTTTCGAAGCATGAACTTTTAAAATCTACCATTAAGAAAAAGGGTTCCAATTCATTAACACTTAATTTTCCTGGAGCAATTTTATTCCCATTATTTTGCATAAAATGTTGCTAAACCTAAATTATCCGCTCAACAAATATAAAATCTGTTTTTAATAATTAAAAATGCAACGTGGTTTGTAAAAGTATGTAAAAAAATGTTGATAAATAAAAAATACAAAAAAGCTTCTTTTCTACTTAAAAATTAATAAGCTCTTTCAAAATAAACCTTAAACAATAAACAAAAATATAATTATATAAAAAAATTGACGCATAAAGCAGATCTGCAGTTAAAATTGTACAGAACGAAAGCAAAGCCACGGAATTTTCGTTTACAAACAGCTGTAATCATCGTTCGGCGGAGTTCGAAGCTCGAAGGGAGAAATTTAAAATAACACAGTACGAACGAAATAAAATGCTCATATGACAAACAAATCGGATTACGGGCCATTAACGCGAAATGCCGCTTGCTCCGGTATATGTATACGCGCGCATATATATGTAACGGTTCCCTCCAATGGAGCTATTGGATTTCGAATTACCAGATAATCAGTTAATTAAATGTAACGTAACGGGGGTGGAGTCGCCTGGCAAAGAGACAGAGAGAGAAGAGAGGGAGAGAGAGAGAGCGAGAGAGTAAAGGATTGAGAGAAGCGAATGGGGATTTGGTTGACTGTCCATTTCGCTCGCAATCAATCGTCGATAGCCCGAACTGTCACGTGGTATTCTGTCATCTTCGATTCTGTTATGCCTGCTAGCACAAAACCATTATTCTAATCCGTAAAATGCGCATTAGGGGCGTTTCGGGCCGGCTTTGGAGAGGCGAGGATCACCATTCTTTTTAAAGCGAATCAGCTATTAATTGAATATCCGTTTAATGGAATAAAGGGTTCGGATTTAATGGCGATTATTAAGATTGAAATCAAAAAGGGTAAATAATCGGTAATGCATTGTCGCTCGATAGCACCAATAATGCGTTCTGCACAATGGCCATTTTGCGCGCTCAAAAATCAATTGATAAGTTATCTTATTTTACATGAAATTTACATTCTCATTTATTAGATTATACATATTTCTGCGAACTTAATATTCATATAAACATGTGTGGTAATAAAATATTTATTTGAACCTTCCATTCATCTTGTCATACATATTACATGGTCCAATTATATTTCTCATTTTAGCATCAAATCTAAAAATATTTTAAATTCTACTATATGATATATAGTAAATTGAATACTTTTTTCTGTCATGAATAATAACTGCAAAAATGACACTCATAATTTAACGTCAGAATTCAGTTTTTCAAACGACAAACACAATCGCCACTCTTTTCGCGCAGCGCGGAGCTATGAACTTTTTGGTTAATTATTGATTTCCAACACGGCAAGCTGTAACGTGTCGATTCTGAAGAGTGGAGATTTGCATGTCCTGCTTCGAATTAAAACGAGAGTTTAATACCGTACTCGTCAATGTTCGCAATTGGTTGAGCTAATTTCAAATTGATTTGTACACTTCAAAATGTCATTAAAAAACTCACCAAATAATTTACTGGAAACCGTATCGTCTGATTTAGAGATAAATATAAGATAATTCTACAATCCCAAGTTGAATGTAGTCCTTTAAATTAAGTATATGATCATACGGACATCGGTTAAATTAGCTGAAGTCGAACAGATTGGAAGCAGATGCAGGTGTTTTAATTTGATTACGTTTCTCTACTAATGAATGCGAATGAATGAGGTTATTCCGATTGTATTGTTTTATCGCTTTGATGGAACCTACCTCATGATTACAGAAGCATCAAAAAGAAATTCGCGATTAATAATCGAAGCGCACAATTAAATTTCTGCTATTAATTATATTTCTATTTTAGTTACAATAAATACCTGTATAAATTATTAATGATGCATTACGACTGATAACATTGTAATTACTATATAATATTCATTTATACGGAAAAGAGCATTGTTCTGTTTGATTATCATAATGATAAAAAGAGAATTTTGGGAAATTCGCATATTCTTTCATATTAACTTTAACAACATCGAGGAATTTTACTCAATCCGAAATTATCATCGTAAAATATTAATGAATTCATAAACTATACATTTATTCAATAAATAACCAGAATTTACATTCGTAGCGGCTTAAAAAATTTAATTCG
This sequence comes from Ormyrus pomaceus, assembly GCA_900474385.1. Taxonomy (NCBI): domain Eukaryota; kingdom Metazoa; phylum Arthropoda; class Insecta; order Hymenoptera; family Ormyridae; genus Ormyrus; species Ormyrus pomaceus. The sequence continues at coordinate 13,624 of UCOM01000371.1, forward strand.
TACAAACTATACATTTGCATAATACGATTGCGACATTAATTACTAACTTACCAACCAAACTTTCCCGACAATGGCTCGGCCAAAATCACATTACATCGGCGCAACTATCAACAACAAGAGCCGAAAATGCAGCATCGTACATATCATTAATACTCGGCGTTCGCGGCCGAACAAACAAGCAAAACAATTTATCCAGCTCGGCAATAATTATCCAAAAGCAGAAAATGCGTAATTGCTTCTTTAACGGCCCCCCCGAAACAATATGCCTTCGTTACAAGCGCTCGATTTATCATCGCGAATTGTTAATTGTTTCCCTGGACGCATCGAGAATCAACGAGTGCTTCTTGCTGCCATCGCTGATTACGAGGGGAGGCCGCTTTGCATAACTCGGAAAAAGTTTCGATGAACTCGCGAATATTCTTCCAGCTACTTTCGTATAATCTCGCGCGACATTTTCCAAAAGCGGAGGTAAAAAGAGAGAGAGAAGGGTCTCGTAATCAACGCGTGAGCTCCAGTTAGCTGGCAAATTGACGCGTAAAACTTTTTCATCCACGGAGCGATATTGAAAAAAAAAAAGAAGGAGCGACGCTCCGCACCTGCGCGATGCTCCTTTTTTGCCCGAGACGAGACAGCGTGAAACACGCCGGATGAAAAGACCCGACTTCGTCCGGAAAGTCGTTTTCGCGGCCTTTTTTTGTAGTGCTGTAATTGCGTTTTGAAATTGTCGAATAAGTTGCGAATTTCGTCAATTGGAAGTGCGAAAAGTTGGGGATTTTTTTCTTGGGAATCTTCAAATTGGAGCGCTGCTATTTATAAAGTGCAAATTATGCATGATGGGGATTTGAACTTTTAATGCAAGACTTTTAGCTCTTAAAAATTTTAAGTGTTTTTGTAAAAAGTCGGGACGGGAAGGCAAAAATTTACTATACTATGATGCAGAGCCAAGTTTTATTGGAACCATTTGGCAGCCAGTGCTAAAAGCATATATATTTTTCATATTTTTTGAAAACATCAATTTTTCATAGTTTAATATTTGTCGTAGATCCAAGACTTAGTTTTTTTTATAAATTTAGTTGTAGTGTTAAAATTACTATATGTATAAAGGCATGAATTTAAATATTTTAGAGGATGGATTGTATTTAAAGAATAAAAGACCATTGAATTCTATAATTCCGGATTTAAGTTTATGACATCTGTTTTTATTTATAATGGATTAATCAAAATTATAATGAAAGAAACTAAAATTACTAGAATCATATTTGTTACGCATCGAGTTTTTTAGTCTATTACCTAAAATGTGTATTATTCTATCTATGTAAGTCAATAAGCGTTTCAGGTGATTTCGAGAGCTTTTAATGAACCCATTCAAATGCAGAGTAACGTATCCCTCGGAAACCGCTTTTAACACACTTGTAATATTCGGATTACAACTATCAAACGTATTCAGAAGTTGGCGGAGCGAGGTCAATTAATATTAACGCACTCTTTGATTTATCTTTAATTATCTCGTCTAATATTTCATGGAGTTAATATTTATTAATTTCAGTGGACGGTGAGGGAAGGGAGGAAAGGAAACTTCTGCCGGAAGAACTTCAGGTTTCATCCTATATACCTAATAAAGGAAGCCCCTATAGGTGTTCATATCACAAAATGAGGAACGTCGATATTACTCGAGTATTTAATAAGGCAAAGTCTAATAAGCTAAATTTACGATCTAATTAAGTTTGTTTCTGAGAAAATGCGGAAGATCCTTTCCGCGACTGTTATTATGTTTCACGCTGATTCGGAAATTTGCTGCGTTAATAATGAAGCCCCTGGCTTTTTTTTCTACATTTTAGCATCCAAACCTTTCATGCACATTATTTTTTAAACTAGAGTTTATTAAACAAGACTTAATATGAAGACTAAATCTTTTTTCACATATAACTGAAATATATGCAAATATTACATCTATATGGCACAAAGAACACTTTTAACATGCAAGTTGGAAGTTCTTGGTATCGAAGTCAAAGAAATTTTTTATACATTTGTAACAGACGCGTTTAATTCACAGTTCATTTACATTTCTAAATTTACATTAAAATTCTATTTAGAGAAACACTTAATACAAAGTGTATTCTCGCGTCTTTGAAGATGTTACCTATCTAGTAAAAATATTTCAGGTGGTAAAAAATTGTATTCTAGCGTTAAGTCCACGCGAAGTTCTCGCTTTTAGAAAACCCTCTTGATGAAGAAACGTGTTATAATTACGAGTAACGTTACCTTTTATGTATTCGCAACCTTTGAGAGATCCATATCATTTTCTAGAAAGCAGGAAGGAACGAAGAGTTCATTACTTGTGCTGTAAAAGGAAAAGCATACAGAGGAATATCATATCTGTATTTGTTTTTTTTTTTACATTAAATTTTTAAGATTTAATAAAGTTTACATTTCAAGAAATTTCTTTGAAAAACATTTTTATATAAATATTATGAAAATCATTTATTAATAAATTATTACAATGATAAAGAGATTTCTACGAGCGACAGAATAAACGAAGTTTAAAATATGTAAATTTAATTTATCGATATTCTTCTTTAAGAAAATTTAAATTAGATACAAACAATTCAGGAAGTGAAAAGAACGGCGGATGACGACATCTAGTCGGATATCCCTCGGTGAGGTGTGAGGTCACTAGGATATCTGGAGGAACCATATGAATGTAAAATTTTACGCCCTTGTCACGCATACGTGTAAAATTGCTATTCTGACAGTCAGTGCGTAATATCAATTTCTCAGGTCTGCAACCTGCTTTGCATGAATTATATATATATATGCATTATACATTTTCGCAAAATCCAAAAATCAATAGATAATCGGGTTCAAAGTACGTTTAGCGCTAAAACTCAGTAATAAACTTCTCGAACGCGTATTACTGCGAATAATCCAATTAGATCTGCAGCGGTCGTAAAAAAACCTCGCCTTTAGTGGTGGCGTTCGCGTTTTTCTGCATGAGACCTTTGCAACTGCGGCGCTCCATATTCAGTCGTTCTCGAATGCGGGCGAAAAACGATCTCCAGGCACATTACACGGTAGAGCGAACCGCCGGATACACGAACAGCCAGCGGGCTGATATACATGAATAAGAACAACCGACGTCGATAAAAAAAAAAATCCGCGCCGATAATATATATATATCGCCGCGAGGGATCGCGGAAAAACTGAACCTTTCGGTTCTCGGGGCTGAAGATTGCCGGATAACGAGGCGGAAGTGGTGGGGGTGTGCTACGTAGAGGGGAGTCTGATAAGCGGGGAGGTTAAATAAGGAGGTTCTGAGCGAGATTGCGAAATGCTAATTTTTAATGGGGTTTTGGGGGATGATTGGTAGAATCGATGCTGTCAATATTTTTTTTAGCAATTAGTCTTGATCCGTTTGATTTTGTGATCGTGATGACGTAATTTGTCGAGATAGTTTTAAAAAAATGTAACTTCAATTCTGTCGATCAGATTTTATTCTTTTGAAGGATCCGATATTCAGCACACTGAAATTTTAAATAAAATCGCGTAATCCATTCGAGTATTAAAAAAAATCATTTAAAATTCTTTTGTATTATGTTTGGCCGGCTCAATTTTTCGTTCAATTAATCCTCTAAAATTGTTCGTTCCTAGAGGATTAAAAGTAGATTATTACATTTCAGTGGCAGGCAATACGTAAATTGTAAAGTTTCGCCGAGCGCAAATTAAAGGCTTAATCATCAATGGAACTAACGAGTTCGAAAAATTGATCTCAATTTCCACGCTTCACTCAAATGAAATCATACGTCATTCTGTTAATAAAGCGGCAGCGGCAGTCGTTACAAATTACAGCGCGTTAACAAGAAATTTGAATCCGCAGCCCCACAAAGGAATTCGAGACAAAAGAAGAATTAGCGCGCATGTTGACTTCTAATACGCTGCAAAAACACGCGGCGCCACTCGGATTTAATATTTACGAAGCTAACGGTACGAGCTTTTGCACCTTTAAAGCTTGAGCTTCGCCCCCATCCATTTGCATCGTGACAAACGGCGCCCGACTAATTCTTAGCGGCGCGAGAGAAGGAAGAAGCTCGGGAGGTGATTTATGGTCCGAGCCGTTTCTGATGTATTGTTTTTTATTTCCCGTCTGATCCCTCGTGTGCGAGTGCTTTAGCGGTTGAGCTTGAGCTTTATTTTTCGAAAAGGCCAAGTTATTTATTGTTATTTTTTCGGATTAGTTTTGATGAATGAAAGGTGTTGCGTTTTGAAATCGGTTTTTTGAGTTAGTGGCCATTTTATCGATTGGAATATTATATTGTGATTGCTTGGGAACAGTTTAATTCCAAACTGAAATGAGGATGTTACTCGATTAATAAAATTTAGCACTATTTACTTTTAAAAGTGGTAATTCAATTTCTCAAGTTTCTTTTCAAAGTTTTCTAATAGTATTTGTTAACGTAAGTTAAATTAACTTGGTTAACGATAAAAACTTTTATTTTCATAGTGCGTTGTCGTGCTCTGTTAAGCAGAGTTCACTTCACTTGGAACAAGCCTTAATTAGGTCACGCGTTATTGTTAATCAACGGCTTAACCAAATTAAAAAACGTAGAGTGCTTTGTTTAAAAGGATACGTAAGCAATCGATGCGAAAATAAATTTGTAAGATTCGTTCATTGGTTATTTTCGTTTATTTTAATGTGTCGAACTTTATTAAAAATTAAAACAATTTTATTATCTGCTTCGTCCATAATTACTTTTTACGAACAAAATACGAATAAAGAACTTTTTCAGAAATGCATAAAACAAATAGTAATTAGTCAATTATGCAGTAATTCTTAAATTATGAGAATAATTTTATAAAATAATACATCGTTTAATTTTGAACGCCAATTAAGCAGTTACAAGAAATTCATAAATGTTTTATTCTAGAAATCGAATTAATTGAATACAATCTTTTCCACAATTCGATTAGCACCTTTAAAATGAAAATTACATATTTGTTTCAAAATTTAAATAATAAAGAATATATATAATATAAAAATAAAACCGAATAAAATATTTATTTTGCAGTAAATTTTTACGGCAAATATTTGAACATGGCGTAGTGTATGGTGCAGTAAAAGACTTTTAAACTTTTCGCTTCACAACCTTTGTTAACAGTAAAGTGTAAAACATTTTATAACCAACAAACTTTTTCTAATAATAAAGTTATTTCGAAACTTGCAGTTGTTTGTTCCTTAAAAATCCTGTTAACAAAGAATATTTTGAACTTTATTAGTGCATTTATAATAAAAACAAATACATTTTCGACATTCTTTTTTATTGCGCTGAATGAATATGATGTTTGCAGGACTTTGCTTTTTACTAGTTTTATTACTCAAAAAAGTATTTTTTTATATAAAAATAAAATTTCAAGTACAATTTCAAAATATTTTCTTAAAGTTTGATGCATTCGTGCATTTTCTGGAGCAGCAACGAAATATGGCATCCTTTTCCACTCGTGTTTGTCAATATCTCAGATAGCTTGGATTAAAAAATGGCACCTTGAATATACACGTAATAAAATATTTCATGTTTTCAGTTGCATTTACTTGCAATAGATAATATTTACACAGCGCCCATCTTTCATTTCAAAACTGAGTTGAAATGCTTTTCAGTTTGTCAAATCGATATTACTATTTATAAATATTCAGTGATTACTCCAAATATTCTCTTTTACAGCTCTGATTAAATAATTTGTAAAAATTTCCGTAAATACATTTCGCATTACACCGATAAAATATTTTCACTCGCTGCTTTATAAATAGTAGATAATAACCAGCGCTTGCACTTCGAAATGAACCCATAATTCAGTAGCAAAATAATCCAAACAATAACTGTTTTTCCACGACGTAAAAGCATATTTCACGGCATCGAGTCATTTCCGAGTGTCACCGTCGTTGCTCTTAAAGGATCACCTATAAATAACGAGCAGTGACTACCTGTTCCTTAACTGTAGCGACTGCTGGCGCGGAATCGCCTCGCAGTAGTGTGTGTATGAGAGAGAGAGAGAGAGAGAGAGAGAGAGAGAGCAAAGCTAGACTCGCGCTTTATTTCCACAAATAAACCGTTCCGGCGAATCGAGCGGCGTATATATTTCATATAAAAAAGAACGAGCGCCCGGAGAAATCTTCAGCGACGCGTGCGGCGAAATGGAGATATAGTGTCGGATATCTCGCCGCGCGCCTCCACCCCTATTCGCGGCGCGCACGCGCGACTCACGCATAAATCGCCCGGGCCTTTGATAAGGAATTATAATATTCCCGTCACGGCTTTATTTACGCCCCTCTTCCTCCGGCGATGCGTTTATTGCGGGAACGAGGCGATCGAGAAGCTGGAAATAAAGAAGCGTGCTGTAGATAAACAATCGGATCGCGATTTTTGCAGCTGAAATTAGTATGATTAGCTGTTTGGAAACGATAGAATTCAAGATTTATTGGTTGAAAAGGTGCTGTAGGTTCTGATTTTCTCTTTTACTTTTTTAGAAGGTTATTTTACAATAATTTATTAGTGATTCATTCTCAGTGTGATTTGAAGATAATTAGTTTACTATTCTAAACAATTGACTTTACTAATGAACGCTTCTACAAGTAATCGAATCCTCAATTAAAAGTACAACCTAATACAAAAGTTCCATCAAAATTGCCGCGATTATTAGTATAAAATTATGAACAATATAAATTTCTCGCAAAGAGGGCCAACAATAGCATATAATTCATCATTAAATCGGCCGTTTTATTTCCTGCCCGCGCCGTAAAATCGATATATTGCGGCCGTCCACTCTGACGAGACCGCGGAAATGCTTGTTGATTGGAATTACGCGCGGCGGAGCCGCAGCAAATCACCCTATATGTGCCTTTCTTTCCGTCGACTTTTAATTTTCTATTAAAATGTTAACGGCCGCCGGCCCGGAATTTTGCCCCCCGAGCCCCTCTGAATTAAATATTGCCGATTGGGTAAATAATTGATGCACCGCTCATTGATTGATGCGCGCATGCGCCAGATTTATATATCAAAAAGCTCCGGCGTCGCGCATTCGCAGAAATAAAGTCGGCTTCATGAATTTTACATTTCAATTAGAATGGTGGTCTCTGTAATTATGGTTGCTCTAAATGGGAAAGCCTAGGAACGTTACTGGGTTATTGATTATTGAATATTTTTAAGTTTAATTGGAATGGGATGAATCAAAGATGACTCTTTTTTCGAAACGATTTTTTTGTAATTGAAACCTTTCGTGGGCTTTTTGGGTCACGCAATTAATTATTTGTAGCGGTGTAACGAAATCCTGCGAAAGTTCCTGAAAATAAATGTGTAAAAAATAAAGTTTGTAACGAATTTGTTTTATCTGCAACTTCATCAAAGTTCTGGATGTTACGTGCAATTAACAAGTTCTTGTGGCCAATTCCAGTCTTAATGTGTCAAAGCTTCAAAATTTTAACCTTAATTGTTATAATTGTGCAAATGATGTATCCTTTGACGTTAATTAAATTGAAAAAAAAAACTTGCATCCTTATTAATGTAATTTTCATAAAGCTTCGCATTTAATAATATTTCAAATTTAATCTAGTCAAAGAAAGTTCATTTTTTTCCCTTATTTTAATAAAATTTGTTTACTCAAAGATTACGAAATACAACGTACTTTGAAGAAAACTTTACGATTCATTACAGAACTAATTCCGAACTCAGTTAGGCGAGGAGCTTCAAAATGCTTAAAAATTTCAGTACGTGAAAATATTCAGAAAAGTTTCCTCCGAAAGTTTACGCTAAATTACTTAACATTCTTCTTCTGTATAAATTAACTAAGTATTTACATAATCCCATTTTGCATTCATTATCCGCGTAAACTTCACGCGGAGGACTCTGTAAATATCGCGAAAAATGTTTCACAATCACGTCGAAGAGGAGGCAGTGAAATTGCGTTGCGCAGCGATAATAAAAACAAAATAAGAAATCATTCGGTTACAATGGACGGAATCTTATCATTCTGCAAATTTTTGTGTTTTGCAAGTTATACTCGAGGTTGGCACGAGCAAGATTTCAATGGCTTTTGTCGAGTTTGCCGAAGCTCTTCGCGGCCGATGTATATCTCGCAAGTAGTTTGCCTCAGACCGAAGTAATCAAAGTTCACATACTTTGTCTACATACGAAATTATATTAAGGCTATACATATACCTGCAATTCTCCGAGTATTCCTTAACATAATTCGAAACAATATCCCGAAGACGGGGGACGTTATAAACACTTAAAAGTTGGCGCAATTTCATTACGAAGAAGTTAACTTATTAACGTGGAACTCCATTCGATGCTTTCTGAAGAATTTTTAATCTTTATATTGCTGATTTTGTGTTTTACGTGTATTATGTTTTCGCGCTTCAATTTACAGTCGTTAAACACGCACAAAAGAAGTTATTCTGTTTCAATGAAAATTAAATATTCTACGGAATATCTAAAATGAGCCGTTTTAAATTAATTGATGGGTCGAGTTAAATCGTTGGACAGGTAATAAGAATATTAAATTCATGTCAAAAAACAAATATTCGTTTAAATATATAAAAAAATATATTTTGTTATTAGCTATAATTTATATAATCAGTATGCTGTTTTTATTAGCAAAACATGGTTTTTAGTACGAAAAACCAGTCTTTGAATGCTTTTAAAACTAATTGGGGCAATTCCATTTCCAAGAAACTGCTGCTCATTAAATGATGCAACCCATTGAATTCAGTTAATCTACGTAAGAGGGACGAATATATACTTACTCACCTTATCCCCTGATACGTACCTAAATCCACGTGAAGTTGACGAGAGCCTTTGTCGTTTGTTCTGGATAGAAACCCCCTTGGCTGGGATGTACTGAACACTACTCATCTTTGTCTTTGTCTAATTTACTATTAGTCTCTGAAGATCAAAACAGCCTTTGATTCATCAGAAATCTGTAACGTCATTGAATTGTTACACCAAGAGGCGGTTTAATCTCCTGTGACAAACAGTTCGCAGTTTGTTTATGCGACTTTTTGCTTTCAAATGAAACTTATTAAGCGCATAAAATCCGGCAAACCGTCAAGTCATTAACTTGATAAGTTTTTGCGGGCGGATCAGACTCGTCCATTTATTTTATCTCCGGAGCTGGTTTTTGTTTAGACGTAAAAGTCTATTTCTGTATCCTGCAGTTTCATGACTTATTAGTTCAGCTGCGAAGCTAAAAATTATCTTTATTGTTATCTTTCTAGATTGCGGATTATCTATCGATTGTGGAACTTTTTGTGTTTTTTACAGTAAAATTTTAAAAGGAAAGTTAAGTTATATATTTGATATTTATGTTATGCTTTATACCAAAAAATCGTGTAGTGCGATAAAAGCAAACATTTTTCAATGTATTGCGAAATTTGTATTAAGATCAACCTAGTAAATCTTGCAATTATAACTATACTTACACAGAAAAGTATAGAGAAGTTTTTTGTACTTTTTTGGCCCCAAGTCTCAGCTCGAGTCGCAGCTACTTCCCGCTCAGAAAGATCGACTCGAAAGTTCCCGAGGCAGATATTATTGAAGTTCCTCGGCATTTTCGGAGCAACTAGGCTAAACTTGATTCGAATTAGCGAAACCGGGTGAGATCCGGCGCAGTTCGCACGTCGTGGGCACGTGCGCTCGGATGCCTTGAGCGCGTCGCTCCTCTACGGCTCGAACAAACGACGTGCACCTCTCGTCAAAGTCACTTAGCACTTAATTAACTCATTATCATGTTTACCAATACTCGACTGCCTGAAATCCTGGGACCATTTTAATTTCGTTTACGTTGCTCGGTTATCTGGGACTAATGTGCCCTTTCTGGTGTTTCGCGTCGACTTCTGCTAAAGTTAGAAGGTTAATTGAACATTTTTATCAAGCGTTTTTCGTGTTTTTCGGAATAAAAACATTTAGAGAAAAAATTGAAGCCGCTCTTTGTTATATAATTCATTTTTAAATTAAAATATTTGCAATGCCAGTGCATTTCAATGTGCGATGGAAATTAATTAATTTGTGTTCCGCCAATCGAGGTTACGCCCTTTGTAGTCGAGTAATTTAAATAGAGCAAGTGATGCTTACGCACGGTAACTTTGAATAGTTATTACCACATATACATGAAAATAACAGTGTTTAAACACTGTTATTTTACACCACATTTTTATGCTATATGTAATGGTTACTCCCACTTGGCGAATCCTTAGAGATATAAATTATAACTATAAGAAGTCACATTTTACTCTTTTCGATACAAAAGGTGTCCCAATTCCTACTCATATTTTGATATTATACCCTCCGGTTCTTATCTGCAGTTGTGATAAATATATAATTTATAAATTAGAATGATATTAGTTACTATGCATAATAGAAAATGTCTTTGCTGTAAAGTTTATTGCCATTAAGTTCATTAATGCCGAAGAGTTGTACATTTCTTAAAAGTAAAAATCGAGGCATTGTTTCAGACGGTAAAGGAAATAAAGTTTAAATAATGCGCAAATATTGGTAAAAGTAAAACCGAGTCAGAAAACGCATTTAACTTTTTTACACTTTCTCGTAAAAAGAAGCTGATGGATGCAATAGAATTTACTCGAATGCACTCAACAGCACACTAAAGCCGCGTCTTCTCTCCTCCTGCAGCTGCAAATAAACAGGAATCGCTTATTCAGGCCAAAAGTCACCGCTGCAAATGTACACAGTTGCATGCAGCGCGTCATTCGTTAATTACAAAGAATCCCAAATCAAACACCTTCTGAGTAACCCTTCGATGTCGGAAACTTTCGGACCTCGAATAATAAGATTTTTTTCGGCATTTTTGAAGATTTTCAATCAGTCGCATAAACAGTTTTATAATATTTATTTTTTTGTTTCGCGAAGATTTAATTTCGCGAACTCCCTTTTTTTGTATTAAAAGGAGCGGCGTAATAAGGAATTTTTTATTAAAAGCGTGAATCTTCTTTCTCGGGCGCTGCAATTGCAAGAATAGTAAGTGATCGATTATTTATTCTCTGTATAAAAAGGAACCTTCTTTGCGCAATAAGAGAATACGTGCCTGCAATAAATCTTTTCTCATGAGACGGCTACGTTTAACCCAATTCGCGCCCAGAAAAAAGAAACGAATAGAAAAAGTTCTGCTGCTTATTTTTGTAAATCTCGGCTGTTTAGAAGCTAATTTTTAAAGTATTAACATTTTTAAATTTAAATTTAAATTTTCTGATAATAATTATAAATTATACGAAAAACAGCCTTTATGTAAGGAAAATCAGGTTGTGCACGAATTTAAAATTATAATTACGAACCCTCTTTAACTAAGGTGGCAATTTATTTAACTATTATTAAGAAAATATAAACGGCGATATTTTGTTAAAGAAATAAGGTTTTCATGTCATAAATATTAAAAAACATTGATTTTTTTCTTATTCTCAAGTTTATCAAAAAAGTTTAATAAAGAATTTTTATTTAGGTCAAGCTATAAACCAGATTTCGAAAAAGTGTAATAAATTATTATTATGTTACAAAAATGCACATTTGAAGCAAAAAACTTGAATGCCTGGTTTGCAATTTAAATTTCAAAGAAATGCAAAATAATACAATTTGTTCATCAAATAATTGGTTTTACCTCGTCGCTGTTTCCTTGACGTCGCTCGTTTGTTTTGCTAAGTGACGAGAAAAATTTTAATTGTACAGTCCTCTGCAGGGCTCCATTAGTTGACGAAGATGAACCCGAACGAGTTCGCTGTAATTACTAAAAATCAAATAAATGATTGTTTTCCAGCGCAGAAAACGTTTCCACTGAAAGCATAATCACCAACTTCCAACCAAAATACCAGTTTCAAAAGAAAGCATCTTCTCCTCCTGCATTATGTATGACCGAAAACGATTGCTCCACTGCCACGCATTCAAACTCCTCCAAACAAAAAGCTGAACTTCCCAGAAAAGTTTAATAAAGCAAGTGAAAATAAAAAATCCCTTTTATCGGCCAACATACACGCAGGGAAGACTTTACGCACTTGGCGTACTCTGCTAAAGAGCTCAAGGGAGAGAGAGAGAGGGAGATAAGACCGGAAGCTCTGTCGTTTGATATGCGTAGGCGCACTTACGCTCCCTCATTCCCTCCAAGACAGTCATTCCCGCTCTCCCCAATAAACTTTTTTACCGCTCGCAGTAGACACGTGCGGACAAAGCCAGCCCTGTTCCCTCTCTCTTCTCTCCCTCCCTCTCTCTCTCTCTCACTCTCGGCGCCGCATGCTTTTTAATATCGAAACTTATATTTCTCGGGAGTCCCGAAAAATCTATTTCCCCTGGAATTTCAGTTTTATCGCGGAGGCGCTGCACTCGTGTAGGAGAGGAATTTTTAAGGGCGCGCGCGACCCCCGCTCGAACACGACGCTGCGTGAATCGGAATCGGCGGAGGCCTGATTTTTTTGGCTGGGATGTGTTGCGCGGCGACGGGGTATTATTTTTCGCTGGGGTTCAAGTGCTCGTACACGAGTGCCGCGGAGAAAAATAATAATCGTTTGTTTTTGTAGTTTTTAAAGGATGATCTTAATATCGAATCTACTTTTTATAAATATAATGTATTAAATTTTAGTTGCACGCATTTTAACAAATTATATTTTATTTTTACAATATAATTTTGTAAAGCGTTTGTTGGATAAAAAGAAACGATCTTTTTTGTTGTTGTATAAAAAAAAAAATGCCATCTCGTGTCCAAGATTCCGCCTACTCTAAGCTATTGAGTTTGAACTCCGGAAGCTTAAATAAGGTCAAGAGCCTCGACCCGAAATGAAAGTTTTGGCTCAACTGAAAATTACTTGAAATAGCAATCACATGGACACAATAGTTATATAAAAAATAAATGAATTTCTTCGAAAAATGAAAATACAGTATTATTTAAAAATTTGAATTTTAATATATAATACAATTTCATGAAATATATTTCAATATTTCATTTTACAACATTTTATTTCATTTTTAAGGCTTATTATCTGCAATAATATAAAAAAATATTCCAATTTTTATTTGTAAAATATGAAAAATTCCAAAATGCAAAATTGTAAAAATATGAAATGAAAATGTGACACGTATCTACATTATTACGAATGGCAGTACAAATCACGTTCTAAACTAAACTCAAAACAATACTATTAGAGCGATTTATTAATTAAAAAAAAATATGCATAATATAAAACTAAAAACAAATTTTTGAATTTTAAATAAGCTTTTTACAGCTTTATGTTTTTCATATGTGTGAAATTTAATATAGTTAGTAAAATTTAGAGTTGTTCTGAATGGGTACAAAGTTATAAGTGTATAAAACTTATGAATGTAACACAGGGAAATTAAATTTTTTTTAAACTTAATTTTTCAGTCGACATGTTTCAATTAGCCGAACAACAGACGCATATTTATGTACAAACGTTTTTAAAAGTTTGTGTTTTCATAAAACGTCATTACTTCACAGCTGTTCTTTTTATCTGGTATTTAGTTAAAAAAGCTTTACGAACTAGATACAATTACAATTCTTTTTTGCAATTAAATTGAAGATTATAAGGTTAAAAATAATTTTCTTTTAAACTGAGTTTATGATTTATAATAAGTCATGTATATATATATATATATTACGAAAGTTAATTCGTATTTTAAATGTCTTAATCAGAGTAAGCAATTCTTTTTACCACTCAATCTTCACCGAAAAACAACGAAAACCTCAGAAAACAGTATCGCTCGTCGAACGAATTCAAAATTAAAAGATTCAAGGAGAGATTCAGCGTACGACTGAATAATCTAGGAAGGCGAAGCTCGCAGCAGCCTCGGAACGGTAAGGTCTTTGACCTCCTCGAGCAACTAAAACCTGTCAATCTGTCCCGACGGAGCGTTTGCGGTTGGACGTGACCTACGATTGCCGGCCATCCTCATCAATGAAATAAAACGCCCTTCTAGCTGATTACGCGAAAGCCGAAGAGGATTTCGTCGGTGGTTTTTTTTGCGGATTCTGCGGGGGTAATGTTCTAATTTTGAATTTAATGACCGAAGATTATCTGCGGGAGCTCGGAAGATGCTTTGCTAATTCACTTTCCGAGGGATTGAAACGCGCCTGGGTAATAAAAAATGAGTTTGAGGGCTTAATGATTCTTGAAAACGATTTTAATTTGCGCGCGGAGTGAGTTTACCCTGTTTAATTATGTAGATTTTAGAATAAGTGGGCGTTTCCTGCTGGATTTATTTTTAATTTCCTTAATTTTGACAAAACTTTTTTGGGATTTATGATTTATGTGATAAGAATTAATAATTAATGGAAAAAAAGAATTAATAATTTATTTATATTGAAATTCCGTAAGAAAGCAATAAGTTCGTTGACACGTAGAATATATATATTTTCGGTAATAATGGTCGATAATAACGTTATGTTAATTTAATTTAATTCTTTTAATCTATAAAAGATAAATATTGCAACAAGAGAAACAATATCAAAAAAATGTTTTATCCTCACGCGCCATTTACAATTTCTTTATAGAAATTTTATAAAAGTTACATTCATTAAGTATGAACACACAGTTTATTGTATATATGTATATATGTATATATTTTAAATTTCTGAATTTTCATTACTCACAATAATTACTTACAAAAAACAGCCAGGAATCGGCGATATAAATCCGTGGAATTTAGATTTCCAATACTTTACCGAGGTTCGAAAATTTTCGTGGTTTTGCTTTATAGGATCAAGGAGAAATAGGATAGAATTTCGTTATGAAAAATTCATGCAAAAATATAGTGGACGAAGCAGAAAGTCTGGACTCTACATTTTTCTTTGTTTTCACCTCTCCATCCACCTTCGATACAATAAACCAGCATAATTATAAATAATGGAATTTAACAAATTCACTATCCGATATTTTTTGAGTTAATTAAGGCTTTACTTTTTGTAAGGAATTCTAAATAGTTTCTCAATATAAGTGGAGTTAATTTATGATTTATTTTTAACTTAAATATTAAAGTCTCGTCTTACAACAATAAGATTATATTTTGACATTTCCACCGACCATCAAAATTCGTTTCGATTCAGAGCAAAGCAAAACTCGCAAACAAAACGTTCGCAAAATGGAGGTTATGCTCTCTCTATTCTCTCGAAAAAGAGTAGGAAAACGCGGACACGCCGGAAAACGCGGCCTGTAATTTCTGTGTGTACGGCTGGCATTGTACGGCCTGGGGCGACCCTGTCATTCGGTTTAGTGTTCTCGCTCTCGACCCGTCCGAAAACGCATATCATCTGGACGGAAGCCTAACGGAGGAACCCATTCGTCTTGGGAGCGCCGGGAAATCCTTGCGAGCATTATGGCTCCACGTCGCGTGCACCGACCTCCTAAAGATCCCCGGCTGGATAAGGAGATGAGTTTACGAGAAGCAGCTTGCTGAGTAATCGTTTACTGCAGTTTTGCAATTAGTTTTTTTACGCCTGCCGAGTTGTCATTCGGCGCTGGGAAGTTTATGATGCGAAATGTGCATTTCTGAAACTTGGAGCTTCACGGTTCAGATTATGAAGCTGTAATTTAATTCGTTGATGCTTCGGTAACAGGTTGCAAATGACAACTGATTACTTTTGCTGTTTAATGAAGTTAAAAACTATCTCTCTGCTTCAGTTGCTTTTACGTGCAAGTACGTGAATAAACGATGATATTAAAATAGAACATTTTTTGATTAAATAAAAGATGTAGAATAAAATAAATAAATAAAATAAATGTATTTCGTTTTATCGTCCGTAAAAGGACGTTAAAGAGTTAAGAGTAGATTGTGTCATCTTAACTGCAATCTTTTTCAAGAAGTAGGTCTTGGTTAAAATCTGCGAGGCTCTGCATTATATCAGAATATAACTGTCACTCAAACTAGAATTTTTATTTCGCTTCTAGAAAAACAAAGAATTTTTGAAATTTGTGGACACATCAAATTGCAAATTGTATTTAAAACTAGAGTTCAATTCTTATAATTGTTGAAATTATGCTTCTACAGAACTGCACAATTAAAATGTGTACACTTCTTATGAGCAAACCAATGCCCTAAAATAAATGAATCAATAAAACATTATGAATAAAATCTTAAAATAAGTTCGAGAGGCTTAAAAAGAGTTGGTAACTAAAATATTCAGAAAAAGTGGAATAAGATATATAAAAATAATTCTATCTTAAAATTATTGAAAATATTATGATGAGATGCAGCTTTTTAACATCAATATTCAGTATGTAATATTACACATGTTGTGAAATGTAATGTAGTGAATACAGTGAATAAAGTTCATAAATAATTTTCAAAGGAGCAAAACGTTAAAAAAGGCAATCTCGCTTAAATGCTCAGCAAAATATGCGAATGCTGTAAACGGAAATAGTGTCTGACTAAACTTGACGTTTACTACTGTCGAGTATATAAACAGTCGTAGATGTAGGTAACATTTTCCAGCTTTTTTTTTTATTGCTTTTGCTTCATTTAATAAAGTTCAAGTTCTTTTTTAAATGCATGTCAAGATAACCTAAATTCATGCATTGAATTTGCACGAAATTTTCAGGTCAAGAATGTATTTGTCTTTGAAAACTTCTTTGACCTCTTCGTTTAAATGGAAAGTGGAATTTCGAATACGGGGATGTACACAAAATGACGGATAAGTTTTAATCATTTGAATTCTGGAAATGATTATTAATTAATCTTTATGGCGTATTTCGGTGGTTATTTTCTCACTTGAGTAATTATTATTGCGTCGAGTTGTATCATTTTCCCTTTTAAATATAATTGTCCTGTTACAGAAGACTAATAGCGTTTACATTAATGAGCTGTTTTTTTTCATTTATCAAACTCCTCTTACACAAAATGCGAAATAACATAAAAGTTTTCCACATCGAAAAGATTCGATGATGAAATAGCACTCTAATCTTGAAAATTTCATGTCAGAGAAAATTGAACGTTTGATTTACAAAAATGATAAAGAGTTTCTTGGTCAAGCACATATTTCACATAGAATCGTTTCGTACACACTCCGCTACAATGTTTGCTTCGCGTTTCTTTGAAAATTTCTGCAAAAATCCATGCGGAAAATGTAACGTCAACGATTCTTAGGTATTTCTGGCTTCTTGAATATTTCGAACGAATTCTTCGACAAGACGGAATATTACAGGCGCGTGCAACTATAAGGAAACAGCTGCCAAGGCGACGAGACTTTCAAAAACAGTGGGAGAAGTGTGGAAAAATTGGCGATGCTTTTATAAAAATTATTTATTTACCGAGCGCGTATTGCGGCCGGGTCAAACATCGGGGTTCAAAGCGTTTTTACCTTTGAATATTTATTTTCTCCTTCATCGATATAGATGAATAATCGATAGATGAATAGAATTTATTTTATATTTTGTAGAAATTTAAATGAAATAACAATTATTAAAATTAATATTAACGCAGCAAAATACAGTGCAAGAGATAGAAATTTAAAAAATTCGCCTGGCATTTTTTTGCAGAAAATATATCTGCTTCAAAAACATAATCTTTTTTTTAAAAAAAAAAGTTTCACACAGAAATATTCGGTATAAGGTTTAAAATGAAGAAGCCTATATCGGGTTTCCAATTTCGAAAGGCTTTTAGCGAGTGATTAAAATCGCATTCAAAGAAAAAGTCAAAAACAATGACTCAATCAACCCGCTCTACCGATCCGTTGAAAAACTTGGTTACCCAGTAGTTAAACTCCGCGTCCGCTCAGACAGAAGTCCTTCAGCCCTCGATCCCCCATTCATTTCGCCGCTCGGGCTTAATTCAGCGCGAATACCGAAAATTCTCCCGGCAAACTCCCGACAGAAAAACCATCGTGCTCACTCGCGGAAGAACGCTTCCGAGCTCTACTCGCTCTCCCTCCGCTCGTCTGGCGCGGCGCATCGAAAATGTTCAAAAGCCTCTATATGCTCCCACGCGAATCAATGTGAGCCGCTTTCTTTCCACGCGACTCTCAAGTGGTGCACATACGCTCGCTCTCCTTTTGCCGCGCGACGCAGCAAGAGCGAAACTTTGAGCCGCTCGCTCTTTCGCGCCGCTGCACTCTGCACCTCAAAAGTCTGCAGGCTGGCAGGGCTAAATATTTCCGAAGCGATCGATGATGCGAAATTTTGCGAGTGCCCTTTGCGGCGCGTCTCGGCGGTTTGCCGCTTTTTTACGCTCGGGGGGTAATGATTTCGATGATTGTTGCTTGCCGGCCGACTTTTCACGCACAAAGGGGAGCATTTCCTTCGGGGAAATGGGTAATAAATTGATCCAGAGCATAACAAAATGGGATGACGTGCAGTTTGTCGGTTTCATGTAGAATAATGGTCACATTGTTGAGGTCTATTCTTATGTTCACCTGCAAGGTTTCATTTTCTTTGAGATTCAGATCATTTTTCATCCTTGTTGTTCATTAATTTATTGCGAGATGTAATTGAAAAAGAATATTTCTTTAGACGCAAACAATTTATTCATTTTGCTAATGTTTTTCATATAAATATTTTCTGTATTTTTTTACCAAAGAAGTAATTTAAATATATTATCAGCTTCCCTCTTAAAATGTTTTCATTAAAAAAAAAAAAAAAAAAAAAAAAGCTGATGTTTGTTGGTACGTCGTAGGCGTTTACTTATGGAGGGTGTTAAAGAAATTTGCCCCAGACGATATTTTCCAATAGGCGTTTTAAGGGTCGTGTCGATTTATATAATCTAACCTTAAAAATTGCAGACGTATTGATCGCAAACGTAATTGAAACCTACTTACATATTAGAATTGAAAAAATTCTTGGTCAGTAAATAATATAGTTACTCGAGAACTAAGTTTTTTTTTTGTTTTGTAGTGTTGAATGTCTAAAAATCCACATCGCGACTAGTTCATATATTGCTGTATAGCATTCTGTTTTGGATGAATGAATCCTATCATTACCGGAAAAATATCCTCGTAAGAAAGCGCGAAAATATGTTTAAAGATTAGTAACGTTTAAACGATTATGACTTAATTATATTTGTGGCGTATGCCACGTCCATGTTTATATACTTCGAATACTGAGTTTTTAATCACTTCAATTACGTAATTCAATTGACCGTAGAAATCAAATTTGAACTAACACGACTGTATTTGCCGGCAGTGATTGCCCAATATAATATCAATTACAGTAAGGAACCCAAGTGAGGAGGGATCCGTTACAGCGGCAGTGCATAGTTTCCTTCGCGTAAAAGCGGCACTTCGCGGTCCGCCACCGACCAGTAGCACACCGAGGACGTCCGAACAAGGAAGGGCTGCATTTCGTAATTCGAATACTGCTCGTAGATGGCCGACCGGAGAGTATCGCACTCAAGTGAGGGCAATTGCGGCCTACTTGCGGATTCCACCTGTCGTTCTTCATTCATTCCCTAAATTATGCTTAATTATTGCATTATAATAAGCGTAAGGTTTGCTTCTCTGATTATGTGGTTTCCGTCACTTGGCATCTTCCTGTTGTGACATGATAATGCTGTTATGATAAATTAGTCCATTTAATAATCCTTTATTTAGATTTGATCTAATGATAATGGACAATGTATTTTAAAGTTTTAACAATATTTGATGAATTCCAAAAGGAAGAGCGCAATTAAATTTTTATTCAGAATTATTAATATTATTATAATAGAGCTTTTAATGAGGTGTAAAATGATTTTATCGATTTTACCAAGCCTATTACTCTACTTAGAATAATAAAATATTTTAAATATATGATTGCTGATGTTTCCATAAAAAATCTGCTTTTTTTATATTTCTAATCGCTGTACGCCTTTTCTTCCATCGGTATTTTTGTTCATGAATTTCTAAAAAATTTAACGCATACTATGTATAGTAGACGTAAAAAAGCGCGCGGACTTACATTCAATTTTCAAATATTATACGCAATATTTTAAATTCATTTTTGCTTAACGACCCCATTGTGTATGGATTCACATTTTGCAAAACGCGCGTAGCCGTGCTTCAAAATCGTTATTCCCAGAGTACACACCATAATTCTCGACCACCCTCCTAAAACTCCCTCGCCAAGCGATCCCCTATTACAAAGCGCAAACCTTAGGCAAACAAGCAACTTTTGGTCTCAGCTGTACTCGAAAACTGCTCGTTGGTCGCTCGAGCGCTGGGGCTTCACGTGCATGCATCTTTTCGCAGCGCGGCATAGAGCGAGAGGAGTGGGGGGGAGGCGGAGGAGAGAGCAACTTGCGGATGCACTCGCTCCGCGGGAGGCCAAAGAGCCTTTGCTGGCTCCCTCAGACGCGGCGCGCCTCGCATCATAAAGGAGGCGCGGCGATATTGATGCCGAGGGAGGGGGGGGGCGGCGAGAGAGAGAGAGGAAGGAGCCCCGTGAAGAAGGGGGAAGGAGGGATGCGGCGCGCAATCTAAACGCCCCTGCAGGACAGATATAGGACTTGCTGCGGTCACCGACGCATGCCGGGCATACCCAAGCGCTGCGTTTGATCCGTATTCTTCGCTTTTGTCGCGCGTGGATGACCCACTTCGATTCGTAGAAGGGGAGGGGGGCTGTTTCATGGTTTATCGCGCTGCGACGAATGTTAATTGAATTGCCCCTGGGCGCGGCTCTTTAGGGACGAGAGGGAGCCTGGGGTTTTTGGAGTCGAGTGCAGCGGTTGGAGGCGAGCTGCTCTCGATCTATAAAGCAGTGGACGGCGCCCGATTAATTGAGCATCTTGAAGTGAGAGCGCACAAATTTTTAATGACTTATTAGCAAGAGCTTGCATGATTTGCATTGCATTAATGCAGCTTTAAACGATTTTATATAATAGGAAAATGACTGCAAAAATGTAAGTTTGACTAACTAATTATGAATTTAAACAGAAAAATTTTAGTGCTCTAATTTTTTGTTCAAACTCACATATTACGATGTACAAAGAATTAAGAAACAACGCAAGAAACATCAAGTTTCCATAGAAATAATTAAGGCGAATTTCAGTTGTAATAATGTTAAGCTCGTCATAAGTGAAATTACAGTGTCGCGAAAGCAAGTGAACAGCCCAGCATAGCGGCGTGGTTAACGCCTTGAGTGCAGCTGACGCGTATTTGTGTTATGAATGAGATAGGCTTAACATGTGGGCAGTGCATATGTATATGAGGCAATAAAATGATCTTAATAGCATTATAAACTGTACTTTATCAAATTTTCATACGGTAAACGAGCAACTCTTGAAATTACTTTTTTCGCACGAGGTGTATTAATAATATATTTTTTTATTAATTATTTTATTATATTAAGGGAATTTTTATTAATTTATATTTAAAAATATTATCGTTATTTAGTCATGACATTTATACAATAGCAGTTATATTATTGTGTATTACCAAAATTCTATAATAATAATAGTATTCATACCGAGTGTTTTATTTCCAATTTCCTGGTGATTATAGAAGATTATTATCCGGTCTAATCAACTTTAAACTTTCCGTTATTATGCGATGTTATCCTGCTAGCAGTTCTTGAATAGGATTTCAACTCCAACGGCGTAGAGGCTAATTTCAGTCTCCAATCTGTTAAAGAATTTTCTTTGTATTAAAAGTAATTATTAGAAAAATATATTACTTCTTAGAAAGATACGAATAAAATTTTCAAAACTGTACTATAAACAAAACCTGTTGAAAATTATATTGAATCTGAACTGAAAATAATAGCCGTTCAAATGGAACCCCAAAGTATTGAAATATCGATGCCATTTACGTCATGAACAGGCAGAAATTTTAAACTTTCTGGTCACGAAATAACCTTTCGGAATTCATCGCAAAAAAAAACTTTTCTCTAAGCTGACATTTCCTTTATTTTCTACAGTTTGAGAAAAAAACTGGATATTGCAAAATGTTGAATTGCAATTTTTGCTTCATGTAGACTCTACATTCTCGAAAGTTACTCACTTTGAGAAAGTAATATTCTTTCCCCACTGCCAGTCCATTAATAATTTTCTTAACGTGGAAAGAGAAATTATGTCGAAAGTCATATTCCATATTTTTTATTGTCATAAAGCGACATCATGATTCCAGGAATTTTTCATAGTCTAAAAAAAGATTAAGAAATTTTACTTTATGAGAGTCTTTTAAGGGAGAAGCTTCCTGGAACTAAAACTACTAAAAACTTTATTTTTTCCCAAATCCGATATAATGAGTTAGTGCCACTATTTTTACTGATGCATAATATTGAGACAGAATAGTATAATTACACGTCTATTAATCGCTTTGCACGACATTATCGAAATTCGATGATAATGATTTAACCGTCAAATATTTAACTAATATTAATTAATGATTAATATACCGGTTAGAATTGATTATTTGGTTGATCGTAGAATATTTTTTAATTATTGCATGAAACTAATCTACATAAGAACGTATTGATTTCAGATTCAGGTAAAAACACCTACATTTTTGTAAAAATGAATTATTTAAAATGAAAAAAAAATCTCTCAAAACCAATCCATCAGTGCGATCTTCTTTCATCAGACCCTCTCTCCCGTCTCACTCCCTTCCATCCCTCAGCCTCCCATTGTCGCTCTAGTAAATCGATTCAACGATACGGATCTCTGATAATTAAAAAAAATCCCAAAGCAGAGTAAAAGGCAGCTCAGTTTTCTTCCTCTGTTTCCAGCGCATCGGCATCCGGCCCGCGGGAGGAGGCAGGAGGATCGGAGGGATCCGAGCCTAGCTCGGAAGTTGGCTAAGATTGGGGTCGCCGGGACGACGCCTCGCGCATGGGGAAAAATGGTCCTCGAGGCGCCGGCCGCGTCTACCGCGGCGCAGCCCCGGGAGCAGCAGCTACGACGCCAGCACCGACACTACTACTTGGACATATCGCAGGGCTATCGGCTCCTGCTGCTGCTCGGCCTCGCTCTCAACTGCCTCGGGCCCAGCGGTGAGTGCATTAAAACTGCCCCGGCGAATTCCGAGCCGGAAATGGAAGCCGCCCCGGTCTCTCCGGCTCAACGGAGCTGCCTTTTTTTTTTAATACGCTCCCTTTGTAATCCCCTGTCGACCGCGCGGGCGGAGTATTGACTTTTTCTCCTCTGTACTCTGGAAATTTAGATATTTATTTAAACAATATTGGTCGAGTTTATCGTCTATATAATTCCGCTTTCAATATAAGCTGCCCGCGAAAATTATGAAAAACGAAGGAATTTATTTATCGATATCCCCCCATCGGTCGATCCCTTTATATACCTATATAGTCGGCTTATTGATGGCCGCTACGGCGAGGGTTTATTTTATTTGAGACCTTGGTTTTCGGTCGTCGGCTACGTGCGCGGGAAGAAAATTTTCGGGAGTATTTAATTGTTGTCGGAAAGATGAATGGATTGCAATCGGGGGTATTTTTGAACGCGTTAGGGTGGCTTTTATGGGGCCAAATTGGCAAGAGTGAAATATCATACGCTCGGGCCAGTAATTACGACCGATCGGGAATGACGGCTATTTCGGGAAAAATTGCTGCTAAATTTCGAGACGGTTCCGCTTCGGACTTCATGAATAGAATATTCATTGGACAAAAGCGCTGGAAAAATTTAATCTTTTTAGCTTATTCGATTTCTGAAATTTGAGCCCTTTGTTACTAACGAATCTAACGAATGTTCTTTTTAGTAGAGGAATATTCTATACGTTTTCAAATAATTAACTTTCAATTTATGTCCGCTCGTTATCTTGATTTTTCTTCAATTTATCAATGTTGAAATTTTTGCAGGATCCAATTAAAAAAGAAATTATATAAATACTTAAAAGTAAACGTTAGCACATTGTTTTATGTTTTAAGACCGCAAATATTGAAAAGGGATTCAGTACAAAAAGAACCTCATATGATACACTTCAGCGAAGTCCTTGGATAAAAAAGCAATTACACGAGGAGCGACGTAATTTCCGTATAAACGTTTATTTTTCGCGTTTATCGCTTATGGATTCGCTTTACTTATTTTATTATCACGACGACGACGTAAAGAAAGATGTCGCGCTCCGTACGTCGAATACCGAATGATCGTTACGAGGCGACGTGTCAATTTCCGAACAGAGCGGTTAACGCCGATGAAAGCCCTTTGTTATTGATGGCCTGACGCGGTTACGATAAATTTATTTATCGTTTTTTCGCTCTACAAGCCATATAAATTACGAAACCCTATTGGCTGGGCTTTAGCCAAACGATGCCCTCATCGACCTGTCATTATTGCTGACTCGAAATGAATAATCAATCGCTTCTTAGTCGTTAAATTGGCGCTACATACTTAGCTCTTTATGCTTTACGCGTTATGGTCTTCTCAGAATTTAAAAGATTTAAAAATAAACAAATCTTTACGAGATGCGAAACATTTTGAGGCGAAACAAAATGCTAAAATTGTCTAACGATAAGATATTCGGTCGTTTGCTTGGTAATTTTTTGCGAGAAAACTTTTCATAAACAGATACAGCCGCTTAAAACTTCGGAAAAATACTTAGATCCAGTCGGGCTAAAATTCAAATCCGCGCCTGGAGTCAATGCTCGGAGCAGCTCCGCCTAATATCGTCATTATAAAAATTCTCCATTCAGATCTTCCATTCAGCGTCGCCGCTCGCTGCACCGGAAGTCGAAATGCAAAGAGAAAATTGCCGCTCGCTGCTGTCGAGAGAGAGAGAGAGAGAGAAAGAGAAATCCGACCCGCGTAATGTATATATATATGTATATGTACTCAAAGAAACTTCTGACACCAAAAATAAATGATCTTTTAGAAATTGAGTATTCGGGGAATTTCTGAATTCGCCCACCCGTACGACGTGACGGCAATTTGCGGATTTTCGGGATCCTCCTCGCCGAAGGAGGGGGGAGGAGGACGTGGAGGGGGGAAGCCCGAAGAAGCGGAATAAGAACAAGAAGACCCTGCACTCGACTCCGACGTCTTCCTTGCTCTTTTTTTTCTCTCTTTCCGCGCGTCGTTTTCTTGACTTATGCATGAGCGCCGGGATGCGTGGATTGGATTATTGATTTCTCGTTTGGCTTTCCTCCGCCGAGCTCTCTCTCTCTCTCTCGCCGCTTTTTTTCTCCCCGTTTTTTGCTCGCGGATTCCGTTTCTTCGGGCGCTTCGCCCTGCATTTTTGTTGTACGCTTTGGGTGTATACGGAGAAAGCGGCGGACCAGTTGTCGTCCGGTGCTCCGCCGGGCGAATTGATTATCGAGATTCCGCCTGCGCGCGTTTATACAGCTGGAGATAATTTTCGGAATATGTTTTTTTTTTTCATTTCGCGAAGGGCGAGGAGAGGGCTGGGACTGCCGTTTGAAAGCGAGTAGCTTAGAGGTGTATTCGGTCTATATAAATGAATTAAAAAACAAATTTACGATGTAATTATAAATTTACGTCTGCCTGAGTAAATTAATATTTGATACTGTAAAAAATGAACTGTTTTGGTTTCAAATGGGGTAGTAAACTACTTTAATATGATCCCATACATATCAAGTCTGAGTGGATAATTATGAGAACTTTTATTCGACTAATTACTCTAATTGCAATTGATTCTTTTGAGAACTTCGTAGCTGTTCAATGGTAAATGTCAATTAATTAGCACATGTCAGAGTTACAGTGTATTTAACGAGGTTAATTGACGGTGGTTAATGCTATGCATTGTTTTAAGCTCAAAATAGATAGTAATTACAATCAATTAGTCTATTTCGGAGAAAAGAAAGAATTTCGATACGTGGATCACCGTAGAATTGTGGCTGTAAAGAAAAAGGAAGTATTTGTTATTAGAAAAAAAGTTTGTGAAACACTTTATTTCTTACTATTATTCAGTTTTTTTTTTTTTTTTGCTTCTTCCGAGTTTTTTTATTTACAATTCTTACAATTGTAGCGTCTAAATTAATTATTCAAATCAATACAATCGTATAAAATTTACAAATTACCGCAGAAGAAGAAAATATTCATTAATTTTATTTCAAATTTCAGTTCACACTTGAAATACTAGAAAACCATTTAATAACAGAAATAATAAATCTAAAAATATCTCAAAAGAAACATCTAAAAACGTTTTAACCTCCATACGAAATAAATAACGTCCTCTAAATCATCTCTAAAACAAAGCCCCGTCGCCTCCTTCAAATTTCGAAATCGTTTTTATTTACCAGATTCGACTCATATTTTGCCGCTAAACCACTGTCCGGTGAATGCACTCGGCGCGCTCGCCAAATAATTCCCGAAGCGTGAATTGTAATTTCGCGCGCAATCCGAATGGGCGGGCAAAGTTCGCGCAACATTTTAATTAAAAAAAGGCGAGGCGGTCCGCGCGCAGCTGCGCTAATAACGCCCGACAGTTTAGAGCGATGGCCGTTTTGGCCGTGAAAACTCGAGCGCGCGCTTTGGGCTTTAATTTTCTGTTTTTAAAACGCGTCCGGCGTGCGGCCCACTTTCCTTTCCTATATCTCACGCGGGGAAGTGACCCCTTATTTCCGATAAAAAACTGGAGTCATTGGTGAAAGATTTATTATAATAGTACATTATAATTTTGGAGTTTATTTATGGAACCGTAATTCACGCATAGTTTAATCTTTAATTAAACTTTCTGGACTAATGTAAGTTTAATTAAATTGTGCTGCGTAGTTTCAAGAGTCTCAATAATTCAATTATATAATTATATATATAATTAAATTTGAGTAAAACGTTTTTATTTACTTTATGAAGACTTAATTATTCAATTATTACAGTATTCCTCAAGAATTTAAATAGGTTAATTCTGAATTTAGTTTAAAAAAAAATATCAAAATAATTCAAAGCCGCGAGCAATGGTTTTACAAAAAGTCGGCAAAGGGCGGCGAAAAACCCGTTGAAATTTTAAGCAGGAATGATTTACGAACCACTAAATTCCTCGCTAAAGGCGCGAGGCCACAACAGCCGCGGCCGCAATCTTGTAAACATCATTCTAGACTCTAAATAAACTCGGGAAAAGAGAGCGGGGCAAGAGAATTTTCGTGGAATTTTCGGGGCTACTGCACCGAGCATTATATTTTTTCGAGGCTGACACGCCTCGCCGCCGAATTTTCGGAGGCTGCTTAAGTATTTGAATAAATTTTAAGGTACTTTTCGCGCCGTTATTTTTCGAAGCGACGGAGACTGGGTCAAAAGGAAATTACTTAAAGGTCGCTTACTTCTGTATACGCTTTTCTTTTGCTTCCCTAAGAGGGTGCAAATATTTAATGCTTGGGGAATAAATAGATTTTAGAGGTTTGTTTGAAGAGATGATTAAAAGGTTTTATAAAATGTGCGATATATTTATAGAATGTATTTCATAAATGGTCGTTGAATAATCTTCTAAATGGCATTATTATATATTTACTTGGCTTCGCTGAGTGTAATTTAGTCATACTGTAACCATTTATTCTCATGCTTTAATTGCTCTACGCAATCATTCGATGTTTGCAGTTTCAAGTGTATTACATTCTCTAGATTCTAAAAATGGTTTTAATTTGAAAAATAATTTTATGATTTGTTTAATATTATAGTTATCCTTAAATCTAAATTTTTTATGTACATGATAACTTTAAAGTAATCTACAGAAATTTTCAAATTGCCATAAATTAAGACTAATTTTATTACTCTAATTTTACGCACACTGTTTTAGGTTAGATTAATTAAAATTTTCACGAAATGAATTGCATTTTGCGCGCTTTATCTGCGTCAACTTGCAAAAGACATTAGATAACAAACTTTAGATAACCGCATTAAACGAAAAAACTAACGCGACACATCACTTCTAAAAGTTTTAATCAACCCAACTTTTTCACCGCAGCTACAATACTGTCGAAAACAACCCAATACCCCAAACATTATTGAACTCCGCCCAAACACAGCCACGTGTCCTCCCTTTTTCCCTTACTCTCTCTTTCTCTCTGCGGCAGAAAGCGAGCAAATATAAATATCCCCTTATCGACGGTATTCTGGGCACTCTTATAATTTTTTCCTCTCTCTCTCTCCCCTATCTGCGGGCGATAAACGCCGGGCGCCGCGCGCGAAAAAAGGAAGGCCCCCGCTCCGCTCCGGCTTGATAAATAAGCTGTCGAGAGCAACGCATCGCGGCCGCTATCGGCCGCTCGTCGTGTTCCTTTGTCACTTTCGCTGGTTTTATGAACGTTTTCGGGAAAGCGAAAACCCGCGCGCGAGATCCCCCCTTTTCACGAGTATCGCCGAGCTCTCGCGTTCGTATTGAGAAAATTCTTCCACGCCTCGCCGCGAGCTTGAAAGGCAAGCTGTCGAGAGAGAGAGAGAGAGAGAGTCGAGGGCTCTCGTTCTGTCCTTTTAAGTCCGCGCTCATAAGATGCAAACATTGTTACGACTTTGGGAGAGAGGTTGGAGGGAGGTTTTTGCGGGGACTGGCATTGTTGGCTCTTCTTGTCTGGATAGCGGCAGATCGGCTTATACGATGTCGGTTTAATTTTTTGAGCTTTGACGAATTAAGGGGTGGTGGGAATTTCTTCCAAATTTCTTGTAGCTCTTGGGTGTAATTATTCAATTACTAATTTAGGTATATTTGGTGCAATATATGTGTACGTACGACTATTTTATTTTTGTATTTTACAAAATAAATCTGATATGTCCGTAATTACGCAGAATTTAAAATAGCAGCTGGAATTTCAAAAACGAGTATTACATTTCCACAACGAATTTGGATAAAACTTTAAAAAACGCGTCAAAACCTCCAAAAATTGAATCCAGTGTGCTACATTTTTATTTTTATTTTTTTAAATTTGAGAAATAAGTCATTTTTGCATATTCACAAAATAAGTCAAATAATTTATAAGTCATTTCCTGCGCATATTCACAAAATAAGCATTTTGTGAATATGCGCAGGAAATAAACCAACTGTTTAATTTTTTGGAATAAATAAAAATATTTTCCCTAAAGAGGGATAGATTGCTAGATATTCGTTTATATGTAACTTGAGTACAAAAGATAGGATAAGAAGGAAGGAATAAAGATGATTACGCTTGAATTTTCAAAGGATTTCATCAATACTTATAGAGGCTAAAACAGCCCGAAAGTTGGAAAACTTTAGTGAAATTGACAAATGCACAGTCCTCCAGATCTTAATAGAATCACTTAAAAATTTAAGCGAAGATTGCCGGTCTGATTTCCCGGAGAAATAAAAGTTGCTCCCTTCCGAGGAACTAACTAAAAGTGGACGAAATAATAGATAGTCTATTTGCATTCCTCAATATTTTCCAGGGGGGTCAAAAGTAGATTCGCAAACCTTTCACGACTGTTTGCCCGAAAGTTCCAGTTGATGTCTGTTGGCAAAATGCACTAATGCACCGAATAAGATTTCGCTAAAGTACATACTAGAATTCATTCTCTTCTCTTAGGTTGGTGTGAGGGGATCCATTGTATAAAATCTCAGTCGGTAGAATTACGGCCATTTCGTTTTAGCGAAATTGCTGAAATTACGAGTAAAACTGACACTAAAACGTTTCGGGATGTACGTTTCAATGTGAATGTCAATTTTCGACGCGAGTTTCGGAGTATCGTTTAGGTGTAAAATGTTAAAAGGTTTCTCGTTTGAGGTTGTATTTATCGTTGCATTCCAATTGAAAATGCATATATACGCAACATCTTTTTTCATCATTCCCTACGTTTTAGCGAACAATTTGTTCCGACTCTACTTTTGAAAATTTGTGCATGGAAAACAAATCATGCATATAATGAGGTTTTTCGCAGCAGAGCTTTTTGAGTCATTAAGGATTGATAAATGAGCGGTGGAATCGTGTCAATATGTCATTTTCAACGATAAATTCAAAAAATTCGTTTTTATTACATAACAAAAAATACGAAAAATAACTAAGAGCAACTGATGGCCATGACAGAAATTATGTATTGTTAGATGTCATTTTACGCAAACTTTTGTTTAAAAAAAATTCACTAAAAAGTAGTAACAAAGACCGTTTCTTGTGAGAAAATCGTATAGATATAGTTTTTGCAATATATAATTGTGTTATAACTTGACTAATGCAATTGCTTTTGCATTTTTCATCGACGAAGCACCTAGAATCTTTATAACGTTAATATTTCTTTAAAAATCACAATTCCAAACTTTTTAATATGACAGAAAAGGTTTCACGCCTACTTCTTTAGATAAAATATAACAGAATTCTAATTAACATTTGTTAAAAAAGAGGAAATTTCGAGTGAAATGTAAGTAAATTAAATGTCTAATATACATTCCTTTTAAAATATGCAAAAACTGAAATCTTTTATGCGCATTATAATCCCTCCCAAATATTATGCTATAAGTATTCTGCATTTCGCTCCGCGGAGCCGTCAGTTTTAATAGGAATCAAGCCTTCATTATTCGTCGAAAATTCCGGGCAAAAAATTCGGCCTGCTCCGCGGTGGATTCCGACTATTCCTGATCCGACTCGCGCATAATGCTCGGCCGGGCGAGAGAAGATCCGCGTCGTTGTTCTTTAGCGCGAAAAAGAGAAGGGAACAAAAAAACGAGCACGGAAAATATTTATACGCACGCCGCGCGCTAAAAACGGGTTATAAAACTAAACCGCGGCTCGGCGCGTCGCCATCGCGAATTGTTTCCCTCTCCTTTTTTCCATTCCGGCCTCGAAAATTCTCTCTAAAACCACTGTCTATACGTCGGGCTTCCCGGTTATACGACAGTCGTCATTATGCGCCTCACCTTTCCTTTTTTACGCAGCTCAACTTTATGCTCCCTTCTATACGGGCGTACGCCCACATATATATATGCATGCCTGCGCCGCATACATTCACGTACACGTATACGCAAACATCGCGGAAAATCTTGCGTTCATTACCCGAAAGGGGAGCCGTAGCGAGATGGATCAGGAAAGAAGACGCGAGCTGTAACGAGAGATAAAAGTAAGGAGGCGTGATGTAGAGTAGATCCGGGCTCGGGTTCGCGTTTTATTTTAGCCGGCGGAGCGACGAGCGACGGCGGGTCGGGGGAGGAGGGAAAATGAGCGTGAAAAATTGAGAGAGAAGGCAGGACAGGGCAAATTGTAAGGGAAGGACTGCGGGGGTGCAACGAGTCGCGAGTAAACTATAAGCGGAGTTAAAAATGCTCATGGAGAAGTATGCTTTTAACGCTTCGAAAGATTATTAAAAGCGTTCGGCGTTTCTTTCTTCTAGATTTGTTTTGATATAAATTTCTGAATAAATTTGATGAAAGCTTGGACAAACGAGACACGCTGGACAAGACTGAACAAAAGTTTTGATAAATTTTTAGGGAATTTTTCATATTTTTTTAAAGCTTGCTGAAAAAGGTACAGTGCATGTAAAATTAATTTTTCTAAAAAATAAGTTTAAAAAGGTCTCGTGGACTAAGATAATTTAAAGCTTAGTTAAATTTTTACTTGGTTTAAACCGACAGGATGGCAAACTTATTTTTTCAATTATTTCGGGTATCTTTCCGCGATGAAAAAGAATAGACCCATAATTTTTCTCCTGTATCGAATTTTTCATATTTTTCGCCAGCTGTCAATTGCAGCAACCCGTTTGAATAATTTTTTCCCCTTTCAAGGGATTTTTGAATGTGCGACTGTTTCTCTCGCAGGCCTCGAGGGGTTTATAAATATTTTTAAAAATATTAAAACGAAAGCATAAAGATTCGCTGCGAATTATTTGCATTTTTTTTTTAAAGAAAAAAATCTTAGTTTGCTTTAATCTACTAAAATGAGTAAAAAAAAGCATATAAACCTAGAGGGTACATAGTGGCAAATTTTACAACTGACAATAAGAATGCTAATTTTTTCCGTAAACATTTTATAGCTGCCCTGTAAATTTATAAAGTCGAAGTAAACTGCAGAGAATAGCAGAGAACAAAAGCAGCGTTTCTACCGACAAACTTAAGCTTGATTTTTTTCTTTAAATGCAGCAAAAACAATTCAAGTGTTTGAATACTTTACAAAAGTTTTATACTTAAAAGATTTCTTTGAAGAATGAATTTTATCAGAAGAAAGTTGTTATTAAATTATACAGTAGAGATTTAAATGAAAATAAACAACTTTTAATTAAGTCATTTCTCCCGAAAACTGCTCTATTCCAAAGTCTTAACTATCAATTTACTTATTCGGCCTCAAGAATCAAATCCGTAAAAGACAGAGCCACTATTAAAATTCCTCTCGCGCGCTCTCACCTTTCAGAATCCGCGTTGAAACATTCGCGGCCGTCGCGCCTTAATTACGTCTCGCGAATCCCGCTCTCGCCTCTAAATAAAAGCGACTTGGCTCTCCCACCATTGCCTCTTATTTATCCTCGGCGAAAGGCTAAAAAAAACGCGATGCACAAAGGCGCAGGGGGACTCAAAGAAGCGGCTCCTCGGATGTTCCGTTTGTTTGCGGCGACTCTCAAATTAGCCTAATTCGTTTTGCGGCGAGGGAGTGGCTCCGTCTTGCACGTAGGGGGTCGGTAACGGAGAGAGAGCAAACCATAACCACTGCTCCTTTTTTCCTCCGTGTGTCGCATGCAGAGATGGAGGTGGCCTCTCGGCGTATGTTTGCGCTGCGCCCTTTGCAGACGCCGCCGCCGCTGCTGCAGCTAATCTTTTTACACATGAGGAAAGTGAGAGAGGGAGAGAGAGAGAGAGAAGTGGACGCTGAAATTGCAATTACGCAGATTATGAAAATAAGATGGGAAATTTAGAGTGACGGAGGGGATGAATCTTGCGGGATTGCGGGAAATGAATTTTTTAAATTATGATTGAGTCGGTTTTAATTTATTTGCGGCGATAGCAGAAGGGGTTTGTGGAAATGTAGTGCTTAAATTTTACAAGATTAAATCTTCTTCATTATACTTCATCATTATACTTATCGTCGTTTACGATACTTATTGCATCTAGATTCGTTTTACTTGTTTAACTTTGCAAATATTGAGAATAAAATATTAATTAAAGTATGAAAAAAACGTGCATTTTGAAATGATAAAATACAATTTATATCATCATATTTAATGGCATACCTTTAAATTTATTAAAAGATAAAATGGATTTGTAATGCATTAAATTGATACATAAATCGTTTTAATTTAACAGAGTTAAAGATTATTTACTCTGGCCGCTCACTTCTGCGGAAGAAGCCTTATAAGAATATACGTCTCCTGTTATTTATTCAAGCTGAGCAGCGCACCCCTTAAATTTCCCCTGGGATACAGCCATCAATTTTTTGTCAAATTAGTGCTTTTTATGCTGTAAATAATTATATAACCAGATTAAAAAGTCTAATGTACACTGTTGCAAACAATTTTGTCCTATCGTCCTTCCTCTCTGAAGAAATGTAGTTTTCGTAATAGAATTAACTGCAGTGAAATTTTATTTGATTGGAATGAAGATTTGCTTATAGAAGAAATTTTTTTAAAAAAATGTTATAACATTAATTGACGATTTTATAAATTCAAAATATTTTGTAAAGCGTTTGTATTTTTCGAATTTGCAAATGCAGAAACTCTACAAATTTTTCCTTAATACACACGTTTATTTCTGTTATTTACAGTTATTTATATCAACGTAGTAAACATTCATCGTAATATCTCCATCATTTTATTGCTTTTTATACACGCCCCAAGTAGACATAAATTCATCAGAAAAATCACAATTTCTCTTCGCATTAAATAAAACGCTTAACCGAGTTTACCACCTCGGCATTGAACCAACAACTTCTACTTACAATCTAAAAAAAACACGCTCGCCAGAGCAAACGTATATCCCCATAATTATAGCCTCCGGCGCTCGTATTCAAATAAATCCGGCCTCGGCGCGCGGCAAACACACGCGGGAAATTAAGAAAATTTTTGCGCCCCGGAGAATATAAGCAGCGGGGAAAGCGGGCGAGTGCGGTGTGGAGGTAAAGAGAATTTTTCCGGAGCCGGATTTCTTTATAATATCGCCGTTTCATCGCCGGGGCCGCGATTAAATTTGGCGGGGCAAAATTAATGATCGCCGGCCGCGCAAAAACGACACGACGTTTGTGATTCATTGTTTATACGCGCGGCGTTTACGGTCAGAGCGGACGACTGAGGTATTGTTACGACTGGGGGGCGATGGCGGAGAGGGGAAGAGGGTGACGGATGCTCCGCGGTCGACTATGAAACTGATACTAAAATATCGCGATAATGATCTGATACAATGTTTTTCGTGGTGTTTTTCGACGTTTTTTTTTAAGTCGACACTGATAGTATTACTGTGTTTTAAATATGGCATTGGTTATTGTTTCGACGAAGAATCGGTTAGTTTGGTAAAAATTTTATAAATTTGTAGTTTTATATTCGTGATTTGACGTAAAACACGAATTTAATATAAATGCTGCTTTTATAATTGAAACCATATTATGAAGTAAAATATTGTTTTAATTAATAATTTTCATGATAAATGGTAAAAGATATTCTCAGTTACCGTCCGCTTCAAAAATATGATTGTTTAAATGTTCATTTAGACAGATTTTAATTGTCAGATTTTAAGGAAATGAATAAAATAAGGTTTTTGTTTTATTAAAATATAATTAAGCTTTTATTATAATAAAATTTAATTATGTTTCTTTTACTGCTATGGCAGTTCTTTGAAAACTCATTAAAAGCGTAATATTTTTTTAAAAATTTCACCTTCAAGACTTGCACTTAATTTTCTCAACTAAATTCCACAAACCCGTTCTTCTTGTTTAGCCATCCTTTGTACACATTATCGCAATATTCCTTCAACTTCAAAGGAGCTCTAAGTCACTTTAACGCGCCATTCCCGAGCGTTTACCCCCCTACTATTAATTTCATCTTGCAAAATGACTCCCTGTAATAATAATCTCCTTAAATCTGCGCAAAATATTAATTTAACGAAGCGTCTTCTTAATTAACGAAATCTGCCCCGATGCAAATCTCGGCATACGAGGGAAAAGTAGTCGAGCATCATCCGGAATCTCGGAAATCCTCTTAACCGCTTCGGACACTTTTTTACTCGTTCTTAAGCTGCGATTCTCGCGCGGTAACAGTAACGACTGTCTTTTTTTGCCTCCTTCCGGAAGATCCTCGACGCCGCTCCGCCACCGCCGACGGCGAAAATACTCCTGTTCGCTACACCGCATCTAAATCCCGTCGCGAATTACTTTTACGATCGGAGCTTATGTAATTCTCGTTTGCGATAATTTATCTGGAGCTCGGTTTCTCGCGTTTTTTTTTAGAGGTTCGAGGTAGTTTTGGATTTGCGAATTGAACCCGATCGTTTCTCAGATGTGTGTAACTCAATTTACATCGGCAGGAAATCGTTTTGAAATTACATCTGACTTGAATCTGGCTATTTCGAAACCCTTAATAAAGCAAAATTTTATATATCAGTTTGATATTGTCATTCAAATATTTACATAGTATTTTTACATAGTAAAAAAAGTTTAATCCTTTTCAAGTCTTCAAATATATATCAGTGTCATCGAAATAAACTCGACTTTTTATTCCCTGCCTAAAAAAAAGGAAATCTTTTCAAAAATAATATCACAACCCGCATTCAAAAAAAAAATTGATAAATCAAATTAAGGTCCTATAGCTCATCCACTTCGCTTTCATTATCCTCCACTCGTTCAATCCACTCAGCCTAAATACTGTCCGAGCAGGCAAAAGGGTCGAATGAAACGGAGGGTACACAAAGTTCGCGTTTAAAAAACGGACATCCTCGCCTGTTGACTCTCGCCCAGGCATCAAAGCTTTAAAAGCTCGTAATTCTCGAAAACTCGATGCTCAAACATCTGGGGGGGAAAAAAAGGAGAGCAAACACGCATAAAGAGAGAGGCAGGCACTTGAAGATAGAACTCGTTTGCTTTTGCAGAGCATCCGGCCGGAGGGGCGCAGGCAGAAGTCCTCGGCTTCAACGGCAATACACTGGACAGGACGCTTAAGCCGCTGGACGTCGATTTGCCGCCGACGTTGCCGATGAGCTTCGGCACCGAAAACTCGACCGCCGTCCTCGCCCAGTCCGGCTCCACTGCACACCTGCCCTGCGTCGTGCACAACATCGGCGAGGGAATGGTGAGTCAACTTTTTTATACACGCGCTCTTCCTGTACGAGACGTTCAAAGAGATGACAGTTTTATGGAATGTGTCGCGGAACGCGGGGCTTCACGGGGACCTTGGCGAATTATTGGATGGAGTTTTTCTGGTATTGGCAGGAGGGGGAAATAAGAAATGTAATTTTTCAAAGCGGTTGAAGGATGCAATTTGGGATAAATAGCGCGGCAGCTTTTGCTGCAAAATCGTTTTTAAATTTTTTGGACGAAATCGTTTTTGGAAGCCTTTTTTATTCAATTTTTTTCATTTTCGAAGTTAATGATCTGAAAACGAGTTATGATCAGTGGGCTCAAATTATAAATTCAGACCGAAAACAGTTAAACAAAAGTTAAAGATTACCAAACAAAATCGTGAAAACACAAGAGTACAAAGTACATCTCCTGCTGTTTGTTTTAATGTTTTAATTCACAGAAGGAAAAAGTTACCTTAATTCTTAAAAAAGAATAATGTACATGCTCAAATGTTGAACAACCAAAATAAGAAAAAGTTAAAAAGCTATAAAAATACAATTTCAAAATTGCACTTTGACATCGACTCGCTGCTTTGAATATACTCGGGTCATAATTTTAATTTTACTGGTAATTTTAAGTGAATTCGCCGCTTTATCTAAAAAGTTTTTAACGGCACGTAAGCTGACAATGTCGAAGTTCATTTGATGCACGCACTCGTAGTAAAGACGTTATGGCTTCTTTGCTATTGGGTAGAAGATAATCGTGTTCGAATTAATAGCAGGTGTCGTAACCTTGGCGAAACACGACCCAAGATCGATTCCTGCACGTACTAGACTCTGGTCTGATCAATCCCATATCTGGCGGAATAACGTGCTTCTTTGAAAGAAGAATTAAACTGATGAACAAAAGAAAGTAGCAGCGAAAATTAAAAATTTTGTCATAAAGTATATATTATTTCCGTTATGTCTGACCATTATATTATTTCGGTATAACTGACATGATGATAAATCTTACCACTCGTTGTTCACGCCAGTTAATAAAGGATGAGGACACTTAAAGTATGGATGCGTCAGTATCGTTGAAAGGCACTCCAAACAGTTTTAATGACTACTCTTGGATAAAGAATTTGCGAGACGTGATAAGTGTAATAATTACCACTTTCTTTCTCTATTCAATACTTTTGATGATGTATATTCTGGAAATAAATAGAGATCTTGTTAAGACTTTTTTTTTGTTAATTATCAAACACAAATAAAACGAAATATTTTTATAATACTTTTTAAATAAATAAATCTATCAATAGTAAATAAATCTAAATAAATCTAAATTAATTGAAAGCTTCAAGAAAGCTATTTTATTCAAATAAAAATCAACTATCTGAATTAAAAATGCTTAAGATACATGTTTTTCAAGCAAAGTTTTTGAACCTTATTGATATCGCACATTTGCCCAAAAAAAAAGTTTGACTAAAAAGATTAAAATACACTTTTAAAATTGCGTTAAATTCCAGCATCATAATTAAGCTCTCTAAATCCGTCCGAAAAAACTTGAGATAAGTTTCAAGCCTGATTCAACAGCGCGAGCATAAACTTATCCGCGCGTCGACTTTGAAAATAAACGACTCCTATAAAAGCATCGAAAAATAAGATTCCTCTCATTATGGACTATCGAATTACCGTATTACCCCCGCCTCTGCCTGTTTGAGTTCCATTAAAAGAAATTTTTTCGCTTCCGCGCTCTAGACGGGCGTAAATTTTCTTCGGGCTTTAAGCACGTAGGACGAAGCGAGAATCGCGAACGCGGAAATGGCTGATTCTAATCTCCGGAAACGAGCTTCGATTGTTACATCTGTTTAGTGAAAAACGCGCCTTTTATTGTACTTTCAAAGTGACGCGAATCGCGATAAGCTTTGGATAGATTGCTTTATTCAGGAAGTCCTGAACTTGCGATTGTGCAAAGATTGATTGCTTCGCGATACTTTATATTTCTATAAAATATATATAAAATAGTCATTTTACAAAAGATTACATACAAATTAATCTGTAATTTAAGACCAATATACTATTGCAAATTTCAAATATTCATTTGAAACCGTTACCAAAAATTTCATAATTCGGTCATAATTTTAACCTCGAAAAAGAAAGCTATAAAAACTGCTAAAATGCTTTAAAAAAAGCGAAATCCCAAAACGATTCTAAAACATAAATCTCATTACAAACTTACAGTCTAAATTGAATTCCCGGCTTTAAATAGAATCCCCACCGAAGAGCCGTACAATTTTTCACCCGGAATTAGCTTATGCAAACTAGGCCGCAGAACACGGTAGCGTGACCCCAAAAAACCGTCTCAAAAATCGGCTCACAAATCACGAGCCCACTTTTGAATAGCTCTCCGTTTCGCGCACTCAAAGCCGAGCCCTCCACCCCCGGTGAGGTCAGCCTGGGGTCAGAAATCCTATATCCCGTAGGCATCCTCCCTCTCAGCAAAGTACATCTTATTTAAAAAAAACGCACTCAAAGAATTCCCTTCCGGCCCCGCGCGTATTGCAGTCGTGCGCGCACAAATGCACCTACTTTTCAACCGCAGCCGCGCGGCGTGCAATTTTCCCTGGCGAAATTAAAAGCCTCGAAGGCCTTCCCTTTCAGCGGGAGGCCGAAGTGCAGGCCGGGGAGAAAAAAGAAAGAAAAGGAAAAAGAAAACAAAATCGTCGGCGCCTCGTTATTTTTTTCGAGCCAAAGTCGAGTTGCAATCGCCGAGCGCCTCTGATTCCATTAGACTGAATTATTCATGCCGCCGTTGGAGGAGAACGTTTCTCAACTTTTTTGCGGCGGGACTTGTTTTGCGCTTTATCTTCGTCTTTTGGTTTGGCGCGAGAAGCTGGATGTATCGTGCGAGGGCTATTTTTTTAATTAAAAGCTTCGTCGATTGGCCTGTTTGCCTTGCGTGTTCGGGTACCGACGCTACGAGGTTAACTTTTTTATTAGCGATCGTTAATTTTATCGAGCTGTTTCTCGTTTTAATGAACAGAATCGTTATAACTAAAAAATTGAGCGCTGGTAATCGAACACTCGAATTTCGAATGAAATTTTATGTTTTCAGCTGTCATATTTTTAATTCGAAAGAGCTCAGCGTCGGAAATATTTTTTGGACATGAATTCAAAATTAACGAAGGATTTTGTTTTAACTTATACGATGGCGAATTCAAATCCTCAAAAACTTTGCAAACTGTAAGATTTCTAGCTCATGAAGTATAATATTTGAGGTTTTTGATATATTACAAAAATTTTTAAGTGCGCAAAGTTTTGAATGAAGTATTTTATTACTTTCGATGACACAAATGTGCTATAAATAAGAATCCTTGAAAGCGTCATCTTTGTACTTTTATTTTCTAATTTAATAAAGTAAAAATAAGTTTGTTGCTTTTTTTAATTTTAGCATTGAAATTTAATATTTTATTTGCAAAAGATAAAATCATGAATAAGAAAGAAAATTCTTTTTTACGAAATATAAAAAATATTTTCCTTGAGATTTACATTTTGAATAACATTTCATCCAATTTGCACATCGTTATTTATAGTTATTTAATATTCCACTTTCAATCTTACATAAATATTCAAATAAGATACTCTATTCAAAGCAAGATTAACAAGAAATGAAAAGGGGAGAAAAAATTGAATTTCGAAACAACAAAGCTTTTTATTTACTCTGGTGAAAATGGAAACTTTTCGATTGAAGCGTTAACAAGAAGAAAACAACCGTTCGTCTACATATCGGAAATGTATTGTGGCATAGTATAAGCTTTAATTATGAAAGATAATAACCAACGTATTAAAATCCAGTGCTCCGTTGCGATTTACCTAATAATTCTCTCCATCGTAATAAATCAATCCTTCGTGTATTTTCTCTTTTTCAATTTTTTAGCAAATGAATATTCAAGTCAAGAATTTACCCAGCGAAATATGAATATTCTTGTTGTGAAAATAAAAGAGGGACTTGAAAGAGATTGAATGTAATTTTTAAAAATAAAATGTGGGTTAAATACCTGCGAGCTTCTTTTAGCTCGTAATATTTTTAAACCTTCATTTTAAACGTTTTTACAGTTTGTACTGTTGACATTATCGATCAGCTTTGAAAAAGAAGTATTTTGTGTTGAACTCTTGAGTTTCGGAAACTCAAATAGATTTTATAGTACTTACTGAAGAGATGAAAAAGCGGTGTAGTGTCAATCACTTGGAAAGTTGATAAAAGATGATAAAAATTTTTTCTGTGAATCGAACCCTTCATTTTTATATTGACCAGAGACAGATATTGATTCCCAGCCAATTGTAAAAAACCGGTGACTCAAAATACCCGATAGAAAAACAAGTTTACATGTTTCAGAAGCATGTATTATTATGTAGATTTATTTTATTAAAATACTGTTAAAAGTAAATTAATAAGTAAATAAGTATAGTAAACCGAAAAAATCAGTATACCAAAAGCTCGCGAACCCCAAAGGCAAAAGAGCACACAAACAGCTCGAGTTTAACAATCTCCTAAAAAAACGGGGCTAAGACAAGATCTCTCGAAGCGCCAAACGAATTTTCCAGGCCAAAATCCTCTTTTCATCCACTCGCGAAAGCTGGAGCGCGATTATTCGCCATTGAAAAGCGAGCTCCGGCTCTCTCTCTCTCTCTCTCTCTCTCGCTACCGAAAACAGACTTTCCAGCCCCGGGAAGACGAAATAGGAGCGTGAAGAAGAGCGAGAAACGCACCTACGATGAAATTGCGCCTCCCGAGGCATCCGTATGTAAAATCGGCATTATTATCCACGCGACGAGAGAAATGGGACGCTTCAAATGGAGGGGGAAAAGCTGTATATGGGCTGTTCCGCGAGCGTTTGACTGAGTGGGGTTGAAATGGCTTGAAGTTTGTGTGTCTGAAAGGTTTGATGGCGCGTTCTCGGCCAAAGGGTTTTTTAAGTCGTGTACTTTCATTTTTTTTTATCACCGCGGTTTTTAGAGACTGTTGTAGGTTATGAGGCGGTGTGAGAAATGTTTCGATGTAATGAACGTAATCAAGTGTTAGTTATTACGCTGTTTACAATCTACTTTGTAAAATGAAGGCTTTATACTTAAAAATTTATGGATAAATATGCTGGAATATTAATTTTTTTTTTTCAAATTTATATTTATTTCAATAATTGTTAAAAACTATTTTTGTTAAAAATCTTATTTTAGTAATTTTTCCAAACGTT
The DNA here is from genome assembly GCA_900474385.1 of Ormyrus pomaceus. Classification (NCBI taxonomy): domain Eukaryota; kingdom Metazoa; phylum Arthropoda; class Insecta; order Hymenoptera; family Ormyridae; genus Ormyrus; species Ormyrus pomaceus. The sequence goes on from UCOM01000371.1 coordinate 54,909, forward strand.
CACGTTTAAAAAATTATTTTAATTCTAAAAATGTAACTGTAGAAAAAGGTATTTAATAAGCTTTAAAAGCCTTGGTTTTTGTTGCATTCACGAAAGAAAAAAATAATTTCAGTTTTCAGCTTTTATCAATTGCGATTTTAAAAGAGGAAATGTTTGAAAGACAAAATCCGAGATTATCATGGAAAGAATAGCTCGCAAGACATTTTCTTTCATCTTGTGCCAAGAATATTGTGTAACGAAAAGAAATGAATGCCATTAACCTGCAGGAATTCCTGCACTTACTATCTCGAAAGTTCTTTTCAGAAGCATAAACGCTCAGTTAGGAAACAATATTACATTTTTATCTTTAGTTAGATGAAAAAAACCAGTCATTTCAATTAATCAAGTATTCAAGTTTTATGAACGTTATGATAATCTTAAATTTGGTTATAAATCCACGGATACTTATCGTAACTTTATCATCAACGTTTACAAGTAACTTGTTTATGTAAGTTCAGGCTTCTCCCTAAAGTACCTTATCTAATAACCCATTAATATTTGATAATGATTTATGGCAGGTGAATATATTGTTACGATTAATATTTATGATGAATTATTGAACGTATTTTATTAGTGTAATTTTAAAATATTTTTTTTTGATGCTTTATTCTCTTTTATTATAAATCAAATGAAATGAAATTCAAACTAAGAAAAAAATTATATTTAGATCTCACTAGGTATCTGTTTTTATAATAATTTTTTTTTAAAGTTAATATAAAAAATTTTTCGTGAGCTCATTTTACAAAGTTGTTTTAGAAAAGTAAGTTCAGAAAGTTTGCCTGGCGTAAATGTGATTTATACTACTAGAAGCATATAATCGTTCCTTTCAGTCCAATGTCCGTTATAAAGATCAATTTTTGCGTCAAGTGCATAAAAAAAAAGAACTCATCATAAGTTCAAATGCAAAAATTCTCATGTTTATACACCCTATTTCCATACTGCCGGTGGGAAGATCCGCTTCATTACACCGACATCATAAAGGCTCGACATCGAGCATTTATTCACAGATAAACTTATCGCATTGTCTCTCAGACTCTCGAGCGGACGCGGGCATAAAAGAAATCTTGCACATTTCCGGGCGGACTCAAAAGAGGATAAATTTTCGACATTGCGGTCCGGCCAGGCGGAATAACCTCTGTATATGAAAGCAGCGGCGGAAGGTGCAAAGGCCGGAATTTCATTCCGCGCATAAAAGGACGCGTTCGATAACATCGCCGCAGCCTCTCTCCTGCACGTAGAAAGCAGAAAGTGCGAGGAGATAAGAAGGATCTTGCGCTGCGCTTTACGCCGCTCTGAATGTTTCGCTGAGCGAAGCGTCGCCGGAAGCATTAGAGTTCGATTAGTCGGCCGGGGGAAATTGCGTAATTAAAGGGGCGGATCGCCTAAACCCTCCGCTCTCCTCCCTATAACCGAATGACGCGCGCAAAAAATTAGCCGGGGTTTGATGAGCTTCGGGCTGAAGTTAATTGTCCGCCTATTTGAGACTTGTTTAATTTTGCGTTAGAATTGATAGGGATTGGATTAATTTGACACGGATCAACGGATTTATTGCTTTATTTTCTTCTTTCGAACATTAATTGCAGTAAGAAAAGTTCTGAAAGTTTTGAATTAATATTTTATACCATATCCTCTTATTATTTACCTCTATTTTAATAAAAAATAAATTGTTCTTATTTGTTTCGTAAGTTTCTTATACAAATAAAAATAGAGAAAATAAAAACAAAAAAAATGTTGAAATCAAACAATAAAGTCTAAATAATAAAGTCTAAAAAAATATTTTATTTTGGCATTTACAAAGTTAAAGTGAACAATTTTTCACGCAAAGGTTCTACCGAGAAAGAAAAATAAAAAATTTTTTGTTGCCAAGTATTTTTATACATCTTTTTTATGAAAGAGATTACGTATTCAAAACATTGTTTGTTTATGGTCGTAAAAATATTTTATAAAAATATTCGCCTGAAAATGTTAAAAAAATAAAAAAACCATACGTATTTTTTAAAAACCTATTTGATCCAACAGCTTTTTTTCGCACTGAAAACACTACTTTCTTTTTAAATAAGAGTTTAGTGACATGGAATAGAGACTGAACTAGTAGATGGATAAAACTTTTGTGAACAAAAGTAGAACCTAAAATAAAAGGAAAATCAAGTAGCAAAAAGCACTTTGCACTTTATTGTTTTTCTACAAACCAAATTCTTGCAAAACGATTTATTATCTGTCAATCTACAAAAAAAATTGTTATTTTATTTCCTGCAGGACAATTTTTCAAGCAGTGTAATTCCGAATTTGAATAAAACTGAAAAAAGCATAAAGCAGCTAAAATAGCCTTGTAACTTTTTACGTAGCTTTAAATTTTGAGAGAAAAAAGTAGTTTTTACATTAACAATTTATGAACAAAGATTTGTTGATTACATCTTCAAATCTAAGTCAACGCAGTTTCTGCACGTTTTAACCTCCATAAATAAAGCTCGCTTATTTATAGTATCCCGAAACGGTATACTTTAAAAAGGCAACTTTGGTATGACCAACCCGAACCTGCGTTACTTCCCTAAAACTACTTGGACTCGTATATTTTAGCGGTCTGGCGGGCAATGCAGCCGAAAATCTCCAACTTCCGAAATCCCCCCCCCCCTTCCCCACTCGTGTGTGCGTAAAAATACCAGGAAAACACGGACCCGACGTTTTCCAGCCTTTATGATAAAAGTTGAAACGAATGAGTGGGAGGGAATTAAGTTCGATATGGCCGCGAGATGGGAAGTGACGTTTATCGGGGAATTTACGAGGGTCCGCGACGCATTTTCTAATTACGGCCGCGTAATTAGCCCGAGTGGCGAATCGTTTTTGCGGATCTTGCCGGCTGCCGGTACGTGACTCGTTTTACATAACGATGATGTTAATCTTTTTTTAGAGCTTTTTTTTTTAGTCAGCGTAAGTTGGACGTATTGGGTGGCCCTGAGATAGCAAGACTTTGTCTTTCTCTGTAAGATTTTTCTATTTTTTTTTTCTACACAATTTATAGAATTAGAGAATAAAGCTCAATTTTTTGGTTTGGTTGAACAAATTTTTATTGAATTTTTATTAGTATCCCATTTACTTAGCTGTAGCAATTTAAGATTATCAGTCCTCGTCCATCAGATGAAAATGATCCTCTGGAGACTATCAAGCTTCATCCGTGGATTAGATAAATTTCCTTTATTAATACATTCAGAATTCCTCCTAACCACCGTACAAAACCAGCAAGATCCGGCACTAATCTATCAACGAAACCAGGAATATAGACGACAATGCAGGTATCAATCCTCGATATTCGACTGTTATCAACACAAGAGCGACTATCCGCTGGCTCCGCTCCGTTCGAATTGTCTTTTTCGTCCATTTAGCCGCTCAAATGATCTAATTGTCAGCCGTATCGATCCGTAATAATCGTTTGACCTGGTTCTAGTGGATCATAATAAAGGGCAGCCTTCGTGTTCCGGCCGACACAGAAGAGGATTGTCTCCGTGGATATTCGACCGGGGCGTTGATATCGTTAGCTCACCAGAATCAACCCGCGATTTCCTCCGCCCTCTCGTTCGGCTTTCTTATACCGAATCCAATTTTCATGGGGCTTATACATTGGCCAAGGTCCATTTTGCCCATTCGGTGCTCTCCCCTGTCTCCTTTTTACAAGGAATTGGTAGTATCTTACAGATTTGGTCTTTATTTTTTTTCAAAATATATTTAATTTAATTTATTTTAAATTTTATTTGTTTTGGAATGGCACTTACAGGTGACAACTAACAAGGGGAGTTTTGAATGTTTGGGTTATGAATTTTATTGGAAATTTGGGGTACTGTAATTGGACTCGATCCTTTGTGTCTTCACTGATTTATATTATATGCAGTTACAGCCATCATTCGCAACACAAAATTTGAATAAATGACGTTAAAAAGGCCTTAGCTCACATTTGAAAAATAATTTATGGTAAAGAGATTAAAATAATCATATTATTTTATTTGCAAAATATAAATTATTTAAACTGTAATAAAACTATATCATTATCTTATTACATAAAATTAATATAAATTATATTAATATAAATTATTTAATATAAATTATAATGTTTTACGTAACAATCACGGTGGTAAAATAATTCAGTTTGAATACAATATTGAATTAATGATATGGCAGGAACCGTACAATGTAGAACATCATCTCAATATATAAAGCTTTTGCTCAATAAATAATGAACTATGTATTTATCACGTCACACTTGACAGTTTACAATATGAACCAATATGATAAATAATTCAACGATATCAGTTCCCACAATTTTCCGCATTATACATTTCATTTTTGATCTCCCATGACAAAATATAAATAGAATTTAATCGACTCTATTCATTAAGTTAAAATACTTTTTGCGGATATTTTCTATAAATAATTGAATTAAAATTGAAATTCCCCAAATAAATTAAACGATTAAACATTTTGCTTCCTCCTAGAGGAAGCTTTGTGATAGTAATTTTTGGAATTGTTCGAAAAACCTGTTACAATTGAATAAATGGTTTTTGAAAAATGTCTGTATGGGTGTGTGTGTGTGTGTGTGTGTGTGTGTGCGTGGGTGTGTACGACTGGATCTCAGCTTCTACTGAACGGATTTGCATCTTTCACGGCTTTTTTTTCTTTTTGAGATGGCGGCAAAAAAAGATCTTCCTTGTTTAACTTATTTGTTTTCGTTTTATCGCAAATTAAATTTTAATTTTCTTCAAAACGAAGATAGTACGAAAAGGTAACACCAGGTTGAAATCACCTTTTTGCTCTTGAATTGAACATTTTTTTTTATATGACTTGTAGAAAGCTTGATTTAGCGCATGCATTTTTATTCGAGCTTGCGTGAAATCGTGTTTTGCGTATTGAGCTTCAAAAATTATGTGTTTTACGACTTGAAATATTTCAATAACAAAAGTTTTATTTAAATTTTGTTTGCTGTTCATTAAATTCTAAAATGGACATAGAAAAATAAAATAATAATGCAAAAAAATAAATAATTAATTAAATATAGAATAATTTGAAATTAATTTTGTCGAAATCGATTGTTTTTAATGAATTTCGGAGACAATATTGGAACGATAAAGTAGTTAGAAGGAAGCTAAGTGCCAATGAATTGGCAGCGGTTTTTATCTTGTGCAATATAGCACCTCTTTTATCAAAGTGAAATTTAACTGCATTAGTGATTTATGCATTTTAAACTAGTCTAAGATTTGGTATATTAAACTTAATGATTCACCAGCCTCCTAAAGATTAAACCGTAAGTCCCCGATAGAACATACTTTACAAATTTATTGCAAGTCCAACTGAACTGTAAAGCTCGCCGCCATTTTCCCAGCATCGAAACGTCCGCCTTGGCAAACGGGCCTCCTCGCTACCGAGCATTAAAACCCATAACGGTGCACCGTCGGCTCCGTCGGAGCGCGCGCAGATGCAAGCGGAGCGGGAGCCGCGAATCGCGCGAGAGACACGCGTGAAAGAGCCTGCAGCCGCAGAGGGAAAGAGAAAGGAGAGCGGAGGCTCTCTTTCGCTGCCCCTGCGGAGCGGCGCATGCAAGCGCGCGTGTTTGTAAATGTATTCGATTACCGGGGCTCTCTCTCTTTCTCTCTCCCGAGTTCTCTCCCCGCACTTGCAGAAGCGGCGAGGCTCGGGGCGCGTGCGATCGGGCGCTGCTCTCTCTCTCTTTCTCTCTCATGAAATGATTGATGACTCCATTGTGCGGGCTTTCCCGCACCTCTGTGGACAGAGAGTTTTATGCTCGCTGCAAGCGCGCGCGCGCCCTGGCCCGGCTGTACGCGAGAGAGAAAGAGCGAGAGAGCCTCTGTGTGCGAGCGCGAGGGCGCCATTGCCGAAATGTCCGAAATTACGGAAAATGGGGAAAATCCGACAACACGCGAGAAAGATCGATCGGTCGGAGCGCCGGCCGGATTGAGACATGACGGCAGCGCACACACGGCCCTCGAGAGTGTGTGCATTTGCTCGGCAATTTTCGCTGCTTTCTCTCTCTCTCTCTCTCTCTCTCTCTCGCTTTGCGGATGCGGATTCTAACGAATCAATAAAGGTCACTGCGCGCGGGTTGAAAATTTAATTAAGAAATGCTTTGGTTTTGGAAAAACACTCTTTCAACGTGGATTTTTAAGTGGAAGGCTTAATCAAACATAATCATACCTTCCACGTGAAAAGATAATATGTTCATTACAAGAGTAAATACTGTCTTATATACGAAAATAGTATTTTTAAAACTGTCGCCTAACAATAAGGAAACAATGATTCACGATATTTTAAAGAAATGCTTATCAGGTTCAAAAATACTGACATTGAAGATAGTATAATCAAACTTTGAAAAAGCCAATTCAAGGACAAAAAATGATGAAATATGCGTAATCATTTCCTAATATTTTATACTGTAGCTGATTCGATATAATCACTTTATTATTTCAAAATAAATCTTTTTCATTTACTCAGTTTCAGTGATCTAAGCACAATTCCTAATCAATAGATTGATATTTCAATTGAATTACGAAAACTCGCTATAAAATTTAATTAAAATCAAAGCTACAACCGGATACCGACCGCTAAACATACAAATACGTTTACCGGTCCCTGATCTCTCATGCACCGACGCCTCCGAAACCGCTCTCCCTGACTTTTAAATCTGAAAACCCCGGTAAACAGATATAATTTCCCGTGAAAAGTCAAAATTCGTCGTGTTTATCTTAGCCAGCCGGGCGGACAATAATCCTCCCCGGTAGGCAGCCGAGCGCCTCCCGCGGTCTCAGGTGAGTGCGGCCATTCAGCGAATAATACAACGGCAATTATTGTCTCTCGGGCTGCAGTGGGGAAACGTCACGTCTTAAACGGTTCCAGCGCGGCAGCGCCTTGTCAGTCAAAAGCGAGGCCGCAGAGCGGCACGGAGGACCCTGCCTCGCTCACGCTGAAAATCATCTATGTTTACCGTCTGGAAAAGGGCGCATAATAGCCACCGAATCCATTGACCGACTCTTCCTAGTCGCACGCCTATCCGGTCCGAGGTGGAAAAATAAAGAATCTCGCCTTCGACCGAGAAGGAATTCCAGTCTGAGGCTCAGGAAGATTCCCTCGGGGGAAAGGAAGACCTCGTCTTCTTTCGGGTCTCTCTTGCGGGTACTTGTTGCCACGAACGTTTACCTCTGCTCCGCCTTGCATGCCGGTGGAACACCCTTTGGGCTTTCTGCCTTTTATCCTTTTTAATGCCTTTTTTCGCGCGACTCCTCCTTTTTCTGGATAGAAGCAGCATTGTTTTTTCTTCTTGTTCTTGGATTAAAGTTGCAAAATATAAATTTATCATTTTTCACAAAATCAATATGATGCATTTTTTAAAACCGCAATAATAAGTTTCAGACACTACAAGGCGTCAACTCTAACACAAATCATTTTGCCACCGACTACCGGGCTTTCCAATCTCATTAATCACGCAAACGAAACCTGCAGCGTATATGCCTCTCTCAAAAAAACCGAAGAACCCACAAAAATCCCGAACAAAGAGCCGTTGCGCAGAGGCGAGGCGCATTATGCAAAATATTTATGTCAAATTTTTCTTTCACACAGCGCCTCAAGATCTCGCTCGCTGCATCTCCGATCGCCCGTCTCTCCCTCTCTCTCCCTCTCTCTCCTCTCCACTCTTCTGCGTTCGGGCGCACAAAAGGCCGCGGAGACATTTCGTGAAGAGAGCCATGGGTGGTTCGCGGATAAAAGCCAGTTGAAGCGACTGGACGTGACAGTTGCGGCTCGGCCATGACAATGCAGGTGCCTCATCCCACGTCAAAACGCAGCGTGGCGCCAAACCAGATCGGCCCGTGAGAGCGACGAGGACCGAGAGCGAGAGAGAGAGAGCCGGGCGAGAAGAGGCAGAGCCGATCGACTGTGCCCCGCGCCAATTGTTTAAGGGGATTACCGAGTTTACGCGACTCGGACGATCTAAGAGGAGGATAAGCTCGAATTTGCCCGGGATCAGCCGCGAGAAATTCCGTTAAAACGCGCCGGTCAATCACACAGCTCGGCTGCTCCTCAAACTGGAGTGCTCCGGAGAGGTGCTATTAGTATCCGGGTTAGTGAGCTGGAAACCTAGAAGGAGATTATCCACTTTTCTCCGAGAGCTAATGAGATCCATTTTCTAATGGTATCCGTCCAAACAACCTTTTGAAATCAAAGCTTTTTAAAAATTGAGTAGAAACGTATTATAGCCTTAAATATATATACGTCAGAATTGATACGAAATCGAACTTTAATTCTCATCATTCTAAAAATAAAGTTTGAATAAATTACGATTTACTAAATGCATTATTAATACGGAGTATTATGCGCGAAGGACATAAAATAAAGTTATACTTGCTACTTTCCACTTCATCGAAGAAAGCTTGTCTTAAGCGGGTCAGGTCAGAGCATTTGTCACATCTGACAGAAACTGTTTGGCGAACCTAATGACGAACGATCATCGCCAAGAAACTGTCAATTAGATCCTAAAAGGGTTTGTAGCAACATGACATCCAGCACTATTAATTTCTTAACATCTTCCTAATAGAATGATAAATTGATGTACTTTCCGTCAACTTTACCAAGCGTCACGTACTTGTAAAGTTCAAACCGAAAACGCTTTTCGTTCATTTTCATTTTTCCCCCTTTATATATTACATAAATAATATTACATAAAAGAAACTTTTTAAATATACTTATTGTGACAAAAGTGTACATCTCATGCCTACACACTTGTGCAGTTGTTCCAATGTTCTTTTCCTGAAACTCCTCTCCGCTTTCCAGTGGCTCCACAAAAGCCGCTGACTCCCACAAAAATCAGCGCGATCGGATAATAGAAAAATAAGGGCGCTATCGATAGGGATCAAAAGATCGTGAAAGCCGGCCGCAGGTGGCGCCCGGCGACTACGACGAAAAGCCCTTCTGCATATACAAGCGGCCGATAGCGGCCGATAGCAGCTCCGAAACTCTCACGGTGAGGAATGTGTCATCCTGTCAGTGAAGTTAAGGCCGCGGAGCTGGCAGTCTCCTCCTATATCATGGCTCTCCTCCTTTTCGCTCGTATATCTCCGCGTCCTTCGCGGAGCCAGTCGAGCCAGCCGCCCGATGCGCGCGAGCGACTGCCAAGCGAGAGACCGGGCCCCCGATTATTATTGAAGCGGACTTTGATTGTTTTATCTGCCGAGCCTTTGACGGAGTATCAATAGAGGTGCACGGGAAATTCATACCCGTTTGCGGATTATATGCAGGATGTTTTAAGAGTTAAATCTCGGATATTATAAAGTCCAAAATATAATGTCAGAGCCTAATAAGTTTCTACTGTACACCAGCGTTACCCAAATCACGGTTCACCGCACGAATTATGAAGAGTTCGTCATCGCGCTTGATCATCATAACGTCAAAGTCGCTTAAATATCAGCATTACATTTTCATTTACCGGCGCGCGAGAGAGCCCAAGCACGGCACGTAGGGGCTTCCCAATTAAGTTACTTGTAAAACATTCTTCCCAGTTTCGAGCTCGCATGCCATTTGTCTTCATCATCGGCTCAGTAACATCCTTATGAATAATACGAATGCCTTTCACGTCCGATTCAACGGCCGAGAGCCGACATAGTGATCCTATCATCGGCCCCGTCCAAGGCGCAGTAAAGCTCTCCGCTCGGGTCCTCCCGGCGCGCGGCGGCGCTCCTCGATCTTCCCTCTTCCTCGGCAAAACGGCGAGAAAGCCGTCGATTCCAAATTCTCGAGATTCGGGATCTTGATTGAGCGGTCCGAGGAGCGGGAGGGGAGGAGCCGTGAAAAATCCCGCGCGCGCGCTCGCGCGGAGTACAACAGCTGTACGCTCGCGCCGAAATCCTCGTGACACAGATCCTGACGGGCGCAAGATAGATCTGCGGGCCAAGGCGACTGTATACTTTCGGCGAGGGGACAGAGCGGAGACTTTGCATGGGCCTTTGTGCCATTAGGCTGCTGGTTCTCGGAGTGGTGCGCGCATTGTCGGCTCGAGTTTTCGACGACACGCGGATGATGAATTCGAGCGCCCGGCCGAGTGAGCTCTGCTTGTGTAGCTGCCGCTGCCGGGCGCGAGACCCTGGAAGCGTTCGCCAAACGGTCGGAAACTCACAAATTGGCTGGCCTTGTATCTGGAGAGGATCTGCGGGGCAGGCAGCGCGACGAGCGAGCAGCTGGGGAAAGATAAGGGGCTTTTGGGAGTTGGCTTCGTTCGCTCGCTGAATTTCATTTTTTAAGTGGCTCTTCTTTCAGACGCTTTTTTAAGCAGCTATTTTAATTTAGAAGTGCTTTGCGAAAATCAAGCTTTTGAATTTATAGTGCCAATTTTATGGGTGTGGAAGATAAAATAAAATATTTCCTAATAATTGTCGCATTTTAAAGGCTTAAGAGCTACTTCGAATAAATTTTAAAAGAAATTTTGTGTTGAACTATAAAACGCTGTTCTTAATATAATATATGCATGTAACATGAATGATTATTACAATCTAACTCTTGTAAAATTCAAAATTTTAAGCATGACTTGAATCAATTTGCATACTTAAATATTTTGTAAATAATGTTTAATTGTCTTACAATATAACTAATTCATTGAAAACATCGAAACGTTAGTAAAAACTTTGTAGGACTGAACAAATCTTTCAGAATATATAAAAGTTTTTATCATTATTCCTAAAAAATAATTTATTCAAATGCTTTACTGCATTTCATCAAAAGTTTTAGGATGTAAAACTCTTCCAGTTAAGTTAATATTAACGATTCTTTACATTGCAAATGTGCTATCTGTCCAGTACTTATCACAATATAGAAGCATATATCTTAAAAGTGTACAAACAAAAATCTTTATTAATTACTTTAGTTTATCACAAAAATAACCATTAATCTCTGATAATGAACCAATCTAATAAGTTTATAAATTATTTGTCACTTTTATCTTTGTGATAAGATTCACAAATTGTTGCGATTACTCTTTCTATAAATGTTACAAAATCCTCGAATCTACTCATTCCAAAAAGCCCTTCAATTCTAAATTTCTAAAAAGAGCTTTCGCCAATAAAACACTTTTAAAACGTTAATCAAGCCACGCGACGATCGCGACGAGAGCATTATCGCAAAATAATGCATTCGCGCCGCAGAACAAACAGGATTCCCCACAAGAGCGAAAACAAGCTTCCAGCGAAGCCATTGCGGCCGGGAGCACGCGCCGCGTCCTTCCAAAAAGATCGAAAAGCCCAGTAGAATTTTGCGCGCATCGCTTGATGAACTCGTCAACCGTCGACTCCAATTAAGCAATCGGACAGGTGAGAAAGCGCGCGCGCGACTCGCTCCCAGCTGCGTGCAGCGGCATCCGAAGGAGATCCAGCCCTGGACCTCGTTCTCCCCCCTTTAGGGGCGGTAGCCAGGCGCTCGCAGCTCGCTCGCTCTTTTTTCCCGTCCCTCCTGGGTGGCTGAAAAGTTGCTGCCGATATTACGGCGCTTGTACGTGTGTATACTCGCGATACGTGTCAACTGCAGCGAGCCAGATAAAAGGAAAAGGAAAATACAAAATCCACTGGAGATGATCCATCATGCTGAGGCGAGCGGCGAGCTCGCGATTGGCCGGCTCCGCCCCCTCGAGCGGGGCTCACGTGACCCGAGCCCGAGTCCCGCCCCGCGCCAACGGACGGCCTCCGAGCGCCGCGAGGACCAGCTGACGCCGCGGGTAAGACGGAGAAGGAACGACTCGGAGCCGGAGCCGTTTTACCTGCCCTACCTGCGCCAAGCCTCCGCCGCGCCAGTCCGCTTTCAGCTCTCGACCGCGCCGGCTCGTGTCGTGCTGCTCACGCAGAGCGCTCCATTCGCGATAACGATACATCATTGGCTGCGAGGCTCGCTCAGTGGCAGTGGCTTTAGTTATATTTAGTCAGTGGAATCCCCCGCAGTCATGATCCGCTGGTAGTCGGATCAAAATGTAGAAGCAACTGGACAGAAGAAGCAATCAAGTGCGCGATTGTGATAATTTAGCAGATAAAACCCCATTACCGGTATATTAAACGTATCGTTGGCGAGCAAGTTAATGCTACTCGGACGCGAGGATGATGATGATGGACATGGGCATGTACGGTACTTACGGCAAATCTGATTCCTACCCGAACTACAGCTTCGCCGGCGGTCATCACCAGAACTCCGTAGGACACCACCACCATCACCACCACCACCAGCCCTCGGCGTCCGTCGGACATGTGTCCGTGTCCCCGTCGCCCGAGCTCGCGGCCACCGCCACCCACTACTACTCCCAGACTGCCGCGATCTCTCCGTATCCCTCGACCAGTCCGGAAAACTTCCTCGCCGTCGACTCGAGCGCGACCTCGACCGCCAGTAACACGCCGCCCCAAACCTTCTACTCGGCCAGCGGCGCTCCAGTTCTCCACGAAAACGGTACGCCCATCATCTCCTCGGAAAATGGACTGAGCTACACGAACCTGGACTACGCGAACGTTTCCCCGGCCTCGTCCTTCACCTCTCACGGCAGCTGCACCCCGGCCGATCACCACCAAACCTACCAGCAGCAGCAGCAGCACGTCCAGCCCGTCTACAGAGCCGAGGATCACCGGCACCACCACCCTGCGAGCTTGCACCACCAGGTGAGCGCGATCCCCAGGCAGGAGCACCAGGAGCTCCAGCAGCAGCCCCAGCACCATCAATCTAGTCACGACTCGAGCGATTACCAGATAGCCTCCGCCTACCTCCACCAGCTGCCGGTGAACGAGGACTCGTTGCAGCAGCACTACGGCCAGAATGCCAGCGTCAGGCAGGACGGCTACCAGCAGCAGCACTTCAAAGAGGAAGCGCCCGATCACGTGGCCGTCTATCACCACGGCATGCAGCCCTCGCCCGTCCACGGGGTCCATCCCCACCACGTCCATCCGCAGCATCACCATCACCACCATCACCAGGCCCATCATCATCAGGCGCAGGCTCAGCATCATCAGCCGCATCAGCAGCAGCAGCAGCAGCAGCAACAGCAGCAGCAACAGCAGCAGACCCAAGTCCCGACTTACAAGTGGATGCAGGTCAAGAGGAACGTGCCGAAGCCCGCCGGTGAGTTTAGCAAGCGTGAAATTGCCCGTTTTCTCAGTGAGTGCGCGCGACGGATCGGGAGGGAAAACTCGTTAACCGAAGCCGACTGGCCCGAGCGTCGGCGCCAAGTGCGAAATTAACCGCGGACTCTCCGGGGCTCCGGTGAGGGAACTTGCAGAATCATTCAATCAGCCTTGTGGACGATGAGGCGCCGAGGGGGAATAGCGCGAAAAAGCTGCGGGCGCCAAGCGATGGGAATGGTTGCGCAACTCCCGGAGATTCGCGCGAATGTCTCTCTCTCTCTCGCTAAAATTGAGAAAAGAAACTAATGGAATTTATTTTCAGCCGGGGAGCGAACGGGAGCGCGTTTATGTAATGCGCGATTGCGTAAAAAGAGCGCTGATAGTTAATTCGTAAACGGCTGCTTTGGAGTCGATGTTCGCCGATTATGCATTAGCCAGAGTTATTTTATTATTTCATTTGTAGCACGCGAGACTAATAATTTCTGCAAATTATTCTTGAATTCGATAGCTTTAATAAGCAGTTTTTTTTATCGAGAACGTAATAACGATACTTCTTAAAAGGAAATTAAGAAAAAAAATAGTTAACGCTGAGATACATATCTTTCCAACTAAGTACATCTTCAAAGCATAAACACAATTAATCCATTTGGTAATAAAGCTATCAAGGTAAATGAGCATTAAGAGATTGTTCAACTTATAAATTATTGCAATTTGATTTGATTACCATCGATCCTTTTGAATAATTTATTGTTCAACTGAATCACCTCCAGAAACACGTGGATAATTTCATTTCTGCAGTGACAAAGCTTTTTTTATTGGTACACCGCTATCTTATCATTAATGCGCAACGTGGACAAATGCTAAAACCTTGCAAAAATAAACTTACACTCGTTATTCGCGAGTTCATTAAAATAGTCTGACCGCTTAGTCCGACCCAAAAATCATTTTCCGATCAGATCTAAATCATTCGTAATAATAATAAAAAAAAAGAAATATCTCAATTAAATTAGCGCCGATCCCATTTGCATACCCACTGCCCACTGAATACATTACCTCCAATAAAATAGCCACCGATCTCTCCTTTCGAAGCCCCCCGCTTGAGCCAGCATCAAAACCGATCAAAAACTCGTCTTTCCGCGCGTTCAAAATCCGGAATAATTCGAAAAGCGCCTCGTTCGCTTCGGCCGTCGCGGCACAGTTTTGCCTCCCGATTGACCGCGGCGGCACGAGTCCCCTCGCGAGGCAACTAAAGCGCGAGAGATAAGTCACTGGTGGTGGATGAAAGGGAAGAGATAGGCTCGACGACTCGCGGCTACCGAAGCCTCCGTACGGCGCGCGGCCATAAATCAAGCGTGACAAGCGCTTGCCAACTCTCTATCTGTCAGTGGCGAACATTACAATCGCACGCGCGCCGAGTCGCTCGAGCCTCGAGGTACCGATGCTTATACCGGAGGCGCTCTCGCCTATCGGGATTACACCGACGCTTGGAGCCTTGTATCCGAGCTGCTTCGACGGGGATCGAGGCCCGTGAGAAAGGGGCTGCTTCAGGTTGAAAGCAGGGTTTATTGGCGTTTTAAGGTGTCGTGTACAAATAAGTTTTTCTAATGGATAATAAAGTTTTATGATCGTTCGGTAACGCAAATCCCTCCACCGAATTTATACGAATTTTATAAGTTTGTAGTATTGAATAAATTCAAATCTGGGTATAAATTAATAAATTTCAGTGTGTAATTCAAGAATTAAGAATCAGAAAAAATTGAAATTAAAAAGTGATTAAAAACTTTTTTTGTAATCTTTAATTGAAGGAATAACTGGTTTCGTGTTCTGCATACTTCTATAATATTTAAAGAAACTTTAAATTTTTCCCGCTAGTATGAAACGATGAACCTTGAAAAAGAGTTGAATGTGATTCGAGATAAAAAGGCGCAAATTATTAAGTCACCTGTCCTTCAAGAAGTAATTTCCTGTAATGTCAACAAAACAAAACTCACGTGTTTTTTTTTTTAATATCAAACGATTATCTTAATCAAGAGTCGTCTTAATCTCCATCGACGTTTCCCGCTAATCATCGCTTAAGTCCCGAATGTAAAATCAACGAAATCTCGAGTGGATTTCCAAAAAATTCGCTCGGCCGAGTCGCAATTCCCGTATCAGCGACTGTAGTAACACCGTACCGCCGATAAACCGACTCTCAATAATGAAGGTGTGCGATGCGCATTTCCACGGATGGGGCATACAGACGCCACTTAATGCCTCTATCGATGGTCGATTTATCGCAAGCGAAGCAATGTCAGATAATGGGATTCACGTATTTTGGGCTGATCGGTAAATACTTATCTTGATCTTAAACTTAAGCCCCCTGTGTTCGATAATGAGATATAATGTCAGATCCCAAAAGATGAATACATTTTGATTGACATTCATTTTTTCAACCGCGATGATTAAAAATTTTCCCGAAATCATATATATATATATATTTATTGCTCCCCCCTTTTAAGAAACTTAATTTTGTTCGCAGTACACTGAGAGAAAAAAAAAGAGTAAAAATTACTATTTTGTGTCATTATTTCAGATATGAAGAAAAATAATGATATTTACTATATGTTTTAAATTATCTACAATTTTCGATATTAATATTTACTATTCATATAGTAATATGATTATTTTTCTTCTCATATCTAAAATAACGATATAAAATAATAATTTTTACTCCTTTTTTTATCTCAGTGTAGATTTTAATTTAGCAGCAGTTTAAAAGTAATTGTAAAATTGGAGCTTATTTCGTAATTAATAAGACATGTAAATAAAAAACATTAAACTTTAGTACATTATGAAAAGTATAATTGATTCTAATCTAGAAACACTACCGTGAAACTCACGTTAATATGCATTTATGAAACATTGAATAACATTGATAACACATATAAAAAGTGTATACACAAAAATTCTGACCGAATTAAAAACTTGTTTTAAAAATAATAACAATACAATCACTGAAATGTGTAATCACACGATCTATTGTCTAAATATCTTTCATCTAAGATTTTAAAGAGAGACAAATACTGACATCGACCCACAGTTAGCACGTCAAGTTACGAGTGAAACGATTGGTCAACGTATATTAAATCAATTAAATCTTTAGAAGGGTCAGACGGCCTTAACTTTATCTAGATATGAGTGCTCGAAAAAATTAGTTTTCCATACCCAGGCACGTGCTTGCAGTACAAATATGTGAAAGTAGTCAACGACAGCCAGACGGTGAAAAAAAAAATCTCTCCTTTATCTCTCGTTTGCTTTTCTTCAAATAAGCTTCAATAACCGTAACAAGTATTTTTAAAAAGTGCACACATAGATCGTCGACACCTCGACGTTCGCTTTTTATTTCTCCAAGCACTCGCATATACGCTCGCCTCGCTCCCCGAGAGAGAGAAAAAAAAGCGAAATTAAACCGAAGCCTCTTTATCGGGGGTAAGACTCGGGCGCAATAAAAGCGCGCGCACGCAGATTCGCGATCGCCAAAGCGGTGCGGCGGGGCTCAATTTAGTTAATAGCGTCGCGTTAACTGCCAATGAGCCGGGGCTCTCCTTCATAAATTACACGGCCTACGGGCTACGGCATAATCCGCGGTAGCCGCTCAAGCTTCTCCCCGCTTAAAAGCTCATTATAATCGAATTAATAAAAGCAGGAGGCGAACGACGACGGGCCGCGGCGGGACGCTCATTGCGCCCTGACATGCGAGCGGCCCTCGGCCGCTGAAAAAGACCTCGGCTCTCGGCTTTTCCACCCTTTTGCTCCTTCAAGCTCTCTCCGCGCGATCGCTCGAGGGCAATCGCGCCGGAGAGGGCTTATCTCTTTCGTCAACTTGTTGCCCCGCTCGAGTGGGGAGCTCCGTTGCCGAAATTCGGAAATGTCGCGGCTGCTTCGTTTCGATCGCTATCTGGAATCGGGTTACCCGCCGGCTGCTACTCTAATTTCGCGCGATTCTGCTCTGCTTCCAAGACGATTCGTGAATGTTACCTTATATTTTTTTTTAATTTTAGACTCTGCTTCGCTTAAATTTAAATTTAAGAACGTTTCTTTTGACTCTGGTGTTTTAATGAATATTTGAAAAAACTAGATGAATAGATTGCAAGATGAAGAAATATTTTATTGCATGCAGTTATTTTAAGAATTTCCTGAAACGACTAAAGTTAAATATAGTTTTGAATCTATTATATAATAAGAAGTAATTGTTTCACTGAGAAAAAAATTTGATCGAATCAACTAAATATGCAGTTAAATATTTACAATGGGATATTCGTTTCTTTTCATGGAACTTTTAGCTGATTTAACAACATTATGGTTTCCTTATGAATCAACCAAGAATTCCATTATATCAACCAAAAATCCTATTCTGAATATTTAATCAAATTTTTTTTTTCAGTGCATTTTTTTTTACTTTGCATTGCAGCATTATTAATCATTAGCTTAAATCGAAAACTCCGTTAATTAATTAAGCTACAAAAATGTATAAACACCTCGCACCGAGCTGACAAAAAAAAAAAAAAAAAAATAACGCCCCAAGCAACAAATAATTGAATTTAAAAAAAAAGGAATATCTCAAGACTGCCTGAAAAGAGCGGCGGCACTCCATCTTGGTTAAGATATTCCGACAGCGACGGTTATCAAGCAAATTAATACGTCGCGGGAAAAACTAAGCCAGAAAAGCGCAATAATAAGAGCTCCGCGGTGGGCGTGGCCGCGTACGCTCCGTCGGCGAAATTTTTTCGTGGAATTCTGGTTGGACGGAGCTCCGACAATGGATATCCATCCCACCCCGGCGCTTCAATTCCCATGAGCCACGCCGAGCGGTCCAGGAGACCGAGGGAAGGGTCCTTTTTTCCTCTCTCCCGCTCTCTCTCTCTCGCTGCCTGCCTGGGGTGGGCTCTCTCTCTCTCTCTCTGCGCCCGAGTCCACCCTTCGCTCGGCCTGTCAACCGAGCGGCCCCCGATCTATCATACGAAACTCGATTTCTTTCCCCGACGACGACGACGACGACGACGATACTCGATGGCGACGCGCCGCGGAAGGGAGAGAGAGGCTGGGACGTGCTTCGAGCTCTCTCCCGAAATCAATAAGTTTTTCGAAACACCCCCCCGAGAGCGGAGTTTCAGGAAAGTCGAGCCGGGAAACAGTCATTAGTCTAGGAGGTCATTGGGGCTTTGCATTGCTAATGAGGCTTAATTACTTGCCTCGCCTGCCAAAGACAAGTGTCGAACATGACTTTGGTATTTTGCGATTCGATGTACGTAAATGCGTAAGGCCGAGTTGATAAAATGGTCGCTTAAGCGAAAGCTTCGCCAGGTATTATCATGAATATTGTTTCCTTCTCAAATCTATAGTTTTAGATATAAAAGCGGAGGTTGTCCGTATTTTTACCTTCGAACTCTTGTTTTACGAGAGTTGATTAAGCATGTAAATTATAATAGCCGACGTCAACATTTCGCTCTTGCATAAATGAGCCGAGTTTTATGAGGCTGCGCAATCGCGATCAGAGTATGAGCCAATGTTCGCCGGTGTTTGTGCTATTTCACTGGTTTTACGGGTCATTTCGTGCTCTGACCTAAATAGCACTTTTATTACATACAGTTTATAAGCAGATTTGGAAGTCCTTGCCTTCAAAATCGTGTGAAAATAGTGTACGGAAATAGCCCCATAGCGATGCTTTATCTTACCGGCGGAATGTAAAAATTAAAATTCGTATGTAGCTTTGCGCAAGAATATTATAAGAAACGGTCGTTTTCATTACGGAAACGTAAAAGCTACTCTGTGCCCATCGTGATTTTGTCAGAATTTGTCGCAGTTTTTGTAAAATCTCTTTAGCACTTAATGCCTTACTTGCAAATGATTCATTTGCGTGAGAATTTAAAATTATCAGTAGCATAATCGTTCGATAAGAATATACCTCCGTGTACAATATTCAGAATCGATTACTTTTAGGGGTGAAGTGTAACGGTATCCTAGATTTGACGTCGTAATATCAAATCACTTCTCAGCATTGGAAAATCAAAATGCAAACTATACATTTCAGAGCTAATCCACTGATTAAATATACACCCTCGATCGTGTAGCACTCATCGATTTTCGTATTCAGCCTAAAATAAGCAGCTTATGAAAAAAACATGAGCAATAAGCGCGAAAAATACTCCCAACTTATCTCTAATTTCCGCTGGGCCGCAAGCCCCCCTCGCAAGGACGTTCGATACTCCGAATGAAGCTTCGGCGACTTGCAAAGCGGCGGTCTCGCAGCCCGCAGCAGACTATACGCGGCCGCGTCCGCCTAAAAGCGAATTAAAATTCCGTCCCTTATATACGTTTTTTATCCGGCATCGCGGGGCCGGACAGCCCTGAACTTGCTCCGATACAACTCGTACACGCGCGCGCGTCCACCCTATATATCCGTAGCCGAGAACGGAACGCAACGTAAGAGAGAACGGGGCATGGGAGAGAAAGGCAAGAGGAGAGAGAGAGAGAAAGAAAAAAAAAGGCGAGCTGACCGCGTTGCATTGCGCGTGAGTGAGCGGCCGATATCTCGAGAGGGGATCAGAGGATCGCTCGCGTGTTTCGAGCAACCCCGCGGCTTTCCTCGCTACCCCCCGCGAACGCCCCCGCACATATACAGCCCGTCCACGTGTCTCGAGCCTACCGTGATTTTCATTTCCGCGGCACTTCAGCACGACCGCGCGCCTCTCTCTCTCTCTCTCTCCTACTCTCTCCCCTTTTCCCTCTCCGCGCTTCGAGAGGCTCCCGCGTCGGTGACGCTCAGCGCGCGGCGGGCCTCTCTCGCCGCTGAAAACTGTGCCCGTAAATTATTTATTACTCGGGGGTTTTAGCCGATGAGAGATGCTGCGAGCCGATTACCGGCGACTCGGATGATTAGATGCTCGATTAAACGCTCCTGCCGGTGCTGACTTGAATGATTTATTTTGCTTACGGGAACTCGATGCCAGAGATTTCCTTGTATATTCGTGCTTTTACACCGTGTAAATTTACGGAACATTAGAGTTATTTCGAGATAAAGTGGGATATTTCTCCAAGTTCGAGTTGCTTAGCTTTTACGTCTCGTTTAATTGAAGTAATACTGCGTCAGGAGGAAAAACGATCAATCATGTACGTTTTCGATGCTGTAGTCTTTTTTGTAATCTTGGAATGTCCAAATTTAAAAAGTGGCGTTATATGGACTTAAGAAATTTTAAATCGACTTTTTATCACAATTATTAGCGTCGTTTTGATTCAAACATGTTATTTACTTACTAAATTATTGTTATTAAAAATATTAGGAATATAATTAATTCGTTATGTGCACGAAATACTTTTTCTTTTATTTTCATTCATCTCTAAGATAAGTATCATAGTTCATAGGATAATAAAAATTTAATTTTTTGAAACTATTCTCTAAAATCTTGTAGACCAAACATGTCTTTATATATTATGTGTCGATATATTGTATTGCCTCGAAATGATGCATACAGCGTTGCCGCGTTGCTCCAATGAAACAAAAGACAAATTCATACTGCCCAGTCAGTGTTCTCACACATCGCGGCTCAGTCCTTTCAGAGCATTCTCTTAGGAAGTGTAACGTAATCATTGTACGTGCAATAATTAACTTAGAAGCAGTTTATTGATATCAAATATAATTAAATATGACATCTGTAGACAACGAGATATCCGAGCTTAAAGATACGGTTACTTCGTTTCATAAAGTTTCTTACCCAATGAATAATTTTAGCCGATTTTTGACGGATAAACATGAACACGGAGAGATTTCCACGTTTCTATTTCCTAGTAACTGGAGTTTTTCTTTCGCGTCTCCAGTAAACAGTGATAACATTTTACTAATAATATATACTAAGTCAGTTTGCCAATTTAACTTCGAGTGCGCGGCTACAATAACCGATAAGCTAGGAAAGCTTCTTAGCCGACAAGACCTATGTTCAAGTTCTGATTATGCTGCTGAATGTTATTTTGCAAAGAAGGATTTCAAAGAATCCATTTTAGAAGACGATACGGTATTCTTATGTTTCAGCATCATAATAATTCATAAAGAAGACAATCATCATCCCCGCAATTTTTTGATCTCTCCTACTTTTAACAAACTTTTTTTTTGTGAGGAATCTAAGGACGTAGAGTTTACAACTTCTTGTGGAAAAAGTGTTTGGGCCCATAAATGTATTCTGCAAATGTCAAGTGAGGTGTTTTTTACTATGTTTAAACATGATACGAAGGAAAGCGAATTTAAGAAGGTCGAAATTACCGACATCAGATATGAAGTCCTCCGAGAGATGATAAGATTTGTTTATTTAAATGTTGTAGAAAATCTATTTCGCGTAGTAAAAGAACTTTTAGCCGCAGCGGATAAATATCAGCTGTTGGAACTGAAATATTTATGCGAGCATTATCTTGTTACCCGATTTCCAGTACTTAACATAATCGAAATGCTTAATATATCAAATAATTACAATGCTCCTTATTTGAAAGAACATACCGTAAGATATATAAAACGAAATGCAAAGACCGTCATTTGTCAATATCCAGAAGATTTTCTTAAATTAATGCAAACAGATTTAGGAATGGAACTTATGAAAGCTATATTATAATATAAATAGATGTCTATGGGTAAAGTTATATATTATGAAAATATGAGAATAAACCAATAAAGAAATTAAAAAATTATATACCTTCTTTTAGTTAATTATACTCAAAATATTTACTACATTGATTTTAATTAATTATCTTCGACAATAATTTTATTTTAAATCTTTACTCTTACGAGGAGTTATGGGCTTAATAAATTTTGAAGGACTTTTAAATCGACTTTGTATTACAAGTATTGGCGATGTCGTAATTCGAACATTTTTTACTTACTAAATTATTGTTGTTAAAAATATTAGAAATTATTTTTTATGTGCGCGAAATTTTTTTTCTTTAATTTCCATTGATCTTTAATATAATAAGTATATGTATCTTATTATAATAAAAATGTAAATCTTTGGAAAATAACTACTTATTCTCTAGTGTGCTATAACATACATACTTGTAGACGATACTTGCCTTTATATATTATGTGTCGTTATTGATGCACGCAGCGTTGCCGCATTGCTCCAATGAAAACAAAAGATGGATTCATACTGGTCAATCTGTGTTCTCATTCTCACACATCTTTGTACAAACGTGCGCTCGAGCGTGCGGCTCAGTCATTTCAAAGCATTTTTTAAGGAAGTGTAATCAGAATTATCAGTGTGCATGCAATAATTAACATAGAAGCAGGTTATTGATAGCAGATGTAATTAAATATGTCTATTGTAAACGATTTAAAGGATTCGAAACCCTCAGAATTAAGTCCTTTGCTTCAGGTTTCTTTTCTAATAAATAATTTTAGTCGTTTTTTGACGAATGAACCAGAAGAGCAAGTTTTTTCAAGGTATTTATTTTCTAATAACTG
Organism: Ormyrus pomaceus; assembly: GCA_900474385.1. NCBI lineage: Eukaryota > Metazoa > Arthropoda > Insecta > Hymenoptera > Ormyridae > Ormyrus > Ormyrus pomaceus. The sequence goes on from UCOM01000371.1 coordinate 77,562, forward strand.
GAATGTTACTTTAAAAACTCAACGAGATAGCGATCGCATTTCACTAATGATATGGTGTAAATGTTACGAGTCGTGGCGCTTCGAGGGCATGGTTAAAATGACCGATAAGCGGGGAAAGCATCTTTGCCAACCAGACCGTATAAAGTCAGAATTGACAAATACAATATACCTAAACTATCAGTCTGTTCTAGGTACTTCTATTATGCATTCTGCTGATCATAGTTGTGCAAAGAACGATTTCAATGAATTCTTTTTAGAAGAGGACACAGTAGTCTTATGTTACTGGTTGAGATTATCTCGGACACACGACAATCATCTCCTTAATTATTCGATCTCTCCGCTTTACAAACTTTTTTTGTGCGAGGAATCTAAGGATGTCGAGCTTGCAACTTCTTGTGGAAAAAGTGTTTGGGCCCATAAATGTATTCTGCAAATGTCAAGTGAGGTGTTTTTTGCTATGTTTAAACATGATTTAAAGGAAAGCAAATTTAAGGTTGAAATTACCGACATCAGACACGAAGTCCTTGAAGAGATGATAAGATTTATTTATTTAAATATCGTAAAAAATCTAGAAAGTTTAGCAAAAGAACTCCTAATCGCGGCGGACAAATATCAGCTGTTGGAATTGACACATTTATGCGAGCGAAATCTTTATTACACAATTATGTCAGATGATTGCAATGCTTCTTATTTGAAAGAGCAAGCCATACAATTTATTAAAAAAAACGCAAAGTACGTCATTCGTCGTCATCCAGAAGATTTTCGTAAATTAATGCAAACCGATTTAGGAATGGAAGTTATTAAAGCTATAGCAGAATAAACAAATAGATATTTATGTGTGAAATTTCAAAATTGTATACCTTTTTTTGAGTTAATTATTATACACAATTAAGTATTTATTATAAAATATATTATAAAGGGAAATATTTCTCCAAGTTCGAGTTGTTTATAGCTTTTACCTTTCGTTTAATTGAAGTAACACTGCGTCAGGACTTTGTATTACAAGTATTGGCATCGCCTTGATTCAAACATTTTTTTACTTACTAGATTATTGTTATTAATAATATTATTAGTAATAATTTGTTCGTTGTGTGCGCGAAATCTGTTTTCTTTCATTTCCATTGATCTTTAATATAAATACCATATGATAATAAAAATGTAAATCTTTTGAAAATAACTATGTCTTTTATATATATTAATTATGTGTCCTTCCTTATATTGTCTGCCGTAGTGCCGTCTGCGTCTAACGAAAGTCACTATATTTCTAGTGAGAAATGGTGCCAGGGTTGCCATTAAGCAAGTGTAACCATATTTAACACATAAAGTAATCAAATATTGATTTATATTAATATATTAAAGAAGAATATCCGATGTGGCAGCATGATTGCGCTTGCTTAATGTTTTTCTTTCCTACGATGGCATCATTTCTCACTAGAAATATAGTGACTTTCGGGAAACGCAGACGGCAGACAATTCTCGACTCAGCCGAAATGATGCATGCAGCGCTGCCGCGTTGGCCCAATGAAAACAAAAGACGAATTGATACCGGTCAGTCCGTGTTCTCACACTTCTTCTGTGCAAGCGTGCAACTCAGTCATTCCAAAGCGTTGTTTTAGGAAGTGTAATCAGTGAGCATACAATAATTAATTAAATTCGAGGCAGTTTATTGATAGGAGATATAATTAAATATGTCATCTACAAATATTTCGAAGCGTTTCAAAGTCAGCACTTCGGTTCAGAAAGTTTCTTTCTCAATAAATAATTTTAGCCGTTTTTTGACGGATGAGCCAGAAAAGCAAGTTTTTTCAGTATTTCTATTTTCTATTAACTGGACTTTTGCATTAAAAACTGAAAGAAACAATGATTCCGTGTCGCTTATTATTTTGTATGAGTCATTTGACAATATTGGCTTCAGATGCAAAATTGAAATGACCGATAAGTTGGGGAAACCCCTTTATCAAGATTGCCTTCGGTATTCTCCGGAAAATGCAGTAGAATTATCTGTTCAACATAATTTTCCAAAGAAGGATTTCAAAGAATCCATTATAGAAGAGGACGTAGTAGTATTAAGTTTTTGGTTAGCAATAGCTGGTGAGATTGAAGACAATTATCTGCACAATAATTCTTCGATCTCCCCTATTAACAAGCTTTTTTTGTGCGACGAATCTAAGGACGTGGAGTTAACAACTTCTTGTGGAAAAAGTGTTTGGGCCCATAAATGTATTCTGCAAATGTCAAGTGAGGTATTTTTTACTATGTTTAAACATGACTTGAAGGAAAGCAAATTTAAGAAGGTCGAAATTACCGACATCAAATATGAAGTCCTCGCAGAGATGATAAGATTTGTTTATTTGAATGTCGTAAAAAATCTAGAAAGTGTAGCAAAAGAACTTCTGGTCGCGGCGGACAAATATCAGCTGTCAGAACTGACATATTTATGCGAGCGAAATCTTTGTGACACAATTTCAATTGCTAACGTAATCGAACTGCTTAATTTGTCAGATAATTGCAATGCTTTTTACTTGAAAGAGCGAGCCATAAAATTTATAAAGATCAATGGAAAGGACATCATTCGTCGTCATCGTGAAGATTTTAGTCAATTAATGCGAACAAAATTAGGAATGGAAGTACTTGAAGCTATAGTAGAATAATTAATAATTAAATGTTTATGTGTAAAGTTACAAATTATTATGAAAATATGATAATAAATATTTACTTTATTTGATAATAGATATTTTCTTTAATTAAATCTTCGACAATAATTTTATTTTAAATCTTTACTTTTACGTTTTTATTATTGTTATCTGATGTATAATTTAGAGATGTCAATTTCAGTTATTACACTATTACTTTTTATTTCAATACGATATAATAAAAGTATAAAAAATTTATTTTACTACATTATTCAAAATTTATATAATATTGCTTCTCAGTCAATTAAAAATATTTTTGCTATATCAAATTTTATTAGCGCTTATTCAACAAACTGTTCAAGCTCTTGAATACACGCATGTCCAGCCCGAAAATCTCTTTCGGCAAGAAAGGAAGCCCATTCAGAACAAGCAATAAAACCCTCTTCCGACGGGCGCTGGGAGAAGATTCGACTCGCACACAGGCTGATGATAGATCGACAAATTGATAATCGGCATTCCTCCTTTTTCAAGCGGCGCTCTACAAAATCCTCTTCTCACCTCTTCTCCCACGCGATCCAACCCTCTTTCTTTTTTCTCCCGATATATACCGTGACTCGGAATATTAGCTATCACAAGCCCATTACGCGCAGCCGAGACACCGAGAGGACATGTAGTAATAACGGCGCTCGGCGGCGGCGACGGCGGCGGGCATTGAAATTACCCGCGCGCCAGTCGGCCGCCGGTAAAGATCTTGCGATACGCGTCCGAATTTGCAGCCGGCTTTTCGGAGAACGGGAGACTGCGGAGTTTCGCTTTTCGTGCTCTTTTTAGCGGGATCGATTCCGAGCCTAAGCCGCTCGTAATTCGCTGATATTAAGCTTCCTCCGTCGAGTGTTAAGTGTATCGCGTTTTTTTTAGCGCATTTGAAGAGTCAAGGTTAAATAAAAGAAGTTTCTTTGCTTTTCTTGTGATAATTGCGGGTTACAGTAAGTGCTTTTAAAAACATAAAACTTTGACGCTAAAAAGAAATCGAGACGTTATCTTGAGCAGTAAATCGCGTAATTTTTAATTTAAAATAAAGTTTTTTCAATGTTCCCGTACCTGAATCCTAAATAGTTCAATAACGTTAATAAAAAGTAACCCATATGGATTCAGCCAATTTAAAAGTTTTCTATTCATTACATTCAACACGAAAACCACAGTGACTTTTCAAATCGCAAATTGAGATAAAAACCACAGAATAATCTAATAAGCCTAAATTACTCGAGATCCCTATCTCATTATAGTGATATTAAAAACGATGTCGAGAAAATCCGCTAAAACTTCGAAACGTCGAATCCGAAAACGCGCGGAGCTCCGTGAAAAACCGCCAGCGAGGCCCTCCTTTTCCAGGGAAACGGCGACGAGAAAGAAAACAAAAAAAAGAAAAAATAAAGAAATAAGGTCGCTCATAGATTTCTCACTTGGCGCGCGCGTTTACTTCTGTTATATACGAGCGTGGAAATAATAATATCAAGCGGCGCGCGGGCGAGCGCGATTTAATCTGGGACCTTCGAACGAACGAACATGAACTGACTGACATGCACGGCACTCCGGGAGGCGCCTGCGTGTGTGAGTCTACTACGGGCCTGTGTGTGCTTTAGCCGAGTCGGCGAGTTGTACGTTTCGATTCTTTCCACCTTATACTCATCTAAGACCATCAGCGCCTAATTGACTTTGTAAAAAAGTGCGCCTGGGATGTCGCTTCTTTTTCCGCGACTCGTTAATTTCGGATTCGCGGGCTTTGCCTTATCTCGACGATCTCCCGGGAATCTTTATTACTCTGGAAGTAAAATTTGCTCAAACCTAAATTCACGTGTTTCTCTGAAAAACTTTCGACGCGAGTCAAACGACCAATCTATATAAAAACGGGTTAATTTTTCCAACGGCAACAATTAATCACTGCGCTCGATAAGGCACCGTAAAAAATCAAGTGACACACCGGCGGCACTCGATCGAGGCGGTATTTCCCGCTCGCGGAAAGGGCGTCGAAAGCCAATCCGTTGAGTACACAGGATCATCTGCCTTTATGCGGCAACGACCCCTGTCGAGCGGCGCGCATTATGCAATTCAAATATTATTCAAAGGCTAAAAGCCGCGCTCGAGTGGCGGCCTGCCCGGCTGACGGTTCCGCATGTATATATATACTGCGCTGCTCGGCTTCGCGCAGATGATGTAAGCGAAGGCGGGAACGAAAGCGCCGCGAGGAGGGGGAAGACGATACGTTGCTCGGCCGAAGGGACACCTTTGCATGCGGGCCTCTCGTCACTCGCTCCACAGAGGACTTTGTTGTTTGGGTAGCTGCAATTTTTTTTTTAAGCTTTAGCTTTTGATTCAAGTATACTTTGCGGTAGTAACTTTTGAAAAATAAAGATATGTAAATTTTTTAAATTATAACGGTAGAAATAGCCTCCCTTGGATTTCAATAATATATTTAACTCAGCCGCAATGTTGTACAATTTTGGTTAAGCAATCGAACGACTTTTCAGAATAACTCTAAATTACCGGCGCAGCTCCTGATTTTTCGTCGCTGCGAGGGTAAAGCCCAAAGAGCGCACGAAGCGGAGCCGAGGGAAAGCCCGGAAGACCAGGTGTATTTGATCGCTATCGGATTTCGAGATGCAATCACATGGTCCGACGCAACCCATAAACTAGCTGGCTTTTTTTTATTAGTCATCTTTAGAGCTTTTAACGTCTTCTTGTGCACATATGGATTATGTGCTCGATCAATACCGCGAGATTGGCTTAAAACTCGAGAGAGAGAGAGAGCGTTCAAGTTCCGTTTTGTAGGGACGGGAAATCAGGACGTGAAATTTAATTACGAATTTTTTCTAATTTCTTAAAAATTAATAACAGCAAGTTTCCATAGCGTTTAGTATACGAAATTTAACCCTTTAAGTATAAATCTAACGTTTGTCAAGACGAGAAAGACGTAAGGGAAAGAGAAACATTCTTCCCGCAGCTTCACTGACGAGTACACGAAAAAATGTCGTCCCAGAATAGCTCAGTCACGTCCAGGAGTAACACCAGCATCTCGCTCGACCCACGTAAATTCAGATGTCATTCGGACACAATGGCTTCGCGCCTCGCGACCGACTCCACGATTAGCCTGAACGGAACGCGGAGTGGCCGCCCGAGAGAAGGACGACAAATCGATATTATACGGCGCGCTGCGTCCTCGTTTCGTGTACGGCTCGAGGCATTCGGCCAGTCCCGACGGCGAGACCAAGGCTGTAGGACATCTCGAGTGTTTGCATTGGTTTACTTTTTTCGTAGAGACGAGCTGGAAGGCGAACGGAAGACGGTGGCTTTCGTTTTTCAATCGTGGAGTGAGATCTCTTTTCGAAATATGTGTAATGCGGTGATTGGAAAGAGTATAAAAAAAAATTGAAAAAAAAATTGGTTTGCTATGTAGTAAGATTTTAATATTTGAGAACATTTAGATATATTTTAATTATCTGATAATTAAGACCTGATTTCTTCGACACGTTCTAATTATTTTATAGTTTAATCACTCCTTCCAATTCCGACGTACCAAAAATACTCCATAAAACAAATGTAATCAGAACCTTACAAGGCGCATCTTTAAAACCAAGCTAATTGGATCGCGATGAAAAAGGCTGACAAAAAGCAATTTTAATATATTCCTCCTCCGAACGAACGATCCCTCAAGCCAGGCAAAGAAACCCAGAGTAATATTTCCGATTCGCCCTCCTGACAATATAATCACACGGTGACTCTTTTTCGTCGGGAGGCGCGCGCAGAGAGCGAGAGAGAAAGATAATTAGCCGCTCGTCGACGCCTGCTGCAGTGCACCTTCTCTTTCTCTCTCTCTCTCTCGCCTCGTTCCTCCGGCGCTTGACTCAGCGCTATCGCGTCGCGCGCACAGCGCGTCGTCGGGGCCACTTGTCAGCGCGACAAATAATTTCCGACCGTCGGCCGCAATCTCTGCATGAAAATCGCGCGCGACTCGAGTCGGGAGAGAGCCTTTCTTCGGGTTCGGCTTAATTTATATTTTGCGCTGAATAATATCGCGGGGAGGTTAACTAATCGGCCGACGCGTTTTTTGCCCCGGGCTTATTAGATTCCTCGGTTTAAATTACTCGTTGGGTGCAGGAGTTTGCCGTTGAACATGTTTTTTTTTCTCGTATCTTCCGTGCATTATGCAATGTAATATTCTGACGACGATTCAGATTTAAGAATGCTTTGTTTAAATATAAGGATTCTAATAAAAAAAGAATTAAAAATTGGTGAGCCACAGAGAACTCTGAATTTTTCCGAGCGAAGAAAGTAAGTGAATGAGAAAAGCTATCAGTCACTTATTCGAAATGCGAGGTGAAGTATTTGCCGAACCGAGGATCTCCTTAGTAAATAATCGAGTTGGACAAGTTCTATTAAGCACAGAGCCGAAACGTCTCGGGAAAAGCTGGCTTTTTTCTTTTAGCAGCTCATTCATCAATTTATCGACTAACGCGTTCGAATGCAGAGAATAAATAAAAACCTACAACACTCAAGTATATAACATATATCCCTAAAAATATTCAATTGCGATTCTTGTATTTTTTTTTTAATAGCGACGTTTTTATTAAAATCTCAATAATAACAAAAACTTTATAACACTTTAATCGACAATTCCCTGAATAAACATATTCTAAGTTTCTAAAAATAGGATCAATATGTAAACTATTCAATTAATCCATGTTTAAACGGTGTAATAAGACGCTCCTCTCTTTGAAGAAAGTAGTACTCCGCCTTACGAGCTCCTCCGCCTCTCCTCGCCCATTTCCATTAAGCAAATTGACAGGCACGCGTCTCGAAAGTGTCCCCTAATTTTCATAATGCCGTCGTGAAATGCACGTATAGCTTACGATCCGCATTTTCCTCTTTTCCCCCCGACAAAATTCTCTTTCCGAGGCTTGCGTCAGATATATACAACCCTTTTTGAAAGTGTAAACAAAAACTGCCGCCAAGACAAACAGCCGAAGGCAGAGGTTACTCGTGGAAGCAGCTGCACCGGATAGGTCAGTTTGTGCGGGTGTCCGGCAGCAGTTGCTTCTAATCCGCATATATTGCATCGGTCAGTTGATGTCCGTTTGACGCAAAATCAGAGTCGTGGCAGCATGCTGGTCTAAATGCCTTTTGTTTCCAATCCTTCCGTACGTCGCTTTCTTCTCTGAGCGCGATTGACTGTTGCGTATGCGCCAATTGTTGGGTCTAAAGTAAATTGCAATAAACTGGCGATATTCTTTTTGACATCGGCAACAAAGGCTTTTTCTTGCTCGTTCAGTTCTCCCAGATGCATTACGTCAGTTTAATTTTACTGCCATATAAAAAAAAATTAAATTAATAATAGATAATAATAATAATTAATAATAAATAATAATAAACTTTTCTATTCAGATTACTACAATTATTTTAAAATAACATCTACACGGATTTAAC